>QRAM01000250.1:93020-110639 GCA_013436055.1 Halocynthia roretzi | reverse complement strand
TACAATACAATATTATATAAAATCTGCGATGTAGTGAATCCACGATATGAAATTCTACAACTGTGAATTTGTTAAACATTTTGCCTTTGTTGATCTAACAACCTACCAATGTATTAGCCTGTTTTAACGGCGGTTAAATGTACATACCTGCCAGAAGATTCCTGTATTTTGTTGCCATACTTTGTATATTTATGTTGGACACCACGGGGGCCGTCACGTAACTAAAAATAAAATGAATAAAACGTCATTGTGATGTTGAAGAGAAATAAAGTGGAAAACTAACTAAATATTCCGAATTTTACGAATAGTTCGATTAATACGTGGTGCCTCGTATCCGTACTTAATCCGTTCGAACTCTGAATTATTCCAAGCCCGAATCAATTATCCCTATTAGAAATAATGAAGAGAATTAATCCGTTCCCAGACTCTAATCACCTGTTTGATGGCCTTTGCAAAATACAAATTGAAATACAAGTATTAACTTCGTTTGCTCTAACTCGGTTAGTTCATGCAGGTGTTAACAAAGTTTCAATTTTATTTATTCCCGCGTCAAATTCGGTCACCACAATTATAATATGTTACAATCACACAACGAGAGTGAACCTTTCTTTCACTCTTTGTAGTTGTAACATGCAAGTTAGACGTCTTATTTAATTTTGCTCAATTTTATTGACTATAAGAATAATTTTGACTATAATTTTCAGTTTGTAATATAGGACATAGTGATATAAATTACCGGTGATCAGAGAAGAGTATGAAGTGTTGCATTGTCTTCTTCAAATTATATATATTTTATGGACGAAGTTCTTGTCTTGGGGCTATGGCAAAGTGTTCAAAGGGCAATTACGACATAGACTTACTACAAGAAAGCTTTTGCTGTTCAGTTTCAATTCTTTGATCTGAATGATGATTTTATGTTGGCTCGGTGCTTGAACTATAAAGAGGTTTCGGTTTGATCCCGGTGTGAATGAGTTGATGTCTCCAACTGGTTCATCCAGAGCTAGAAATGGGGGAAAATAGTCAATTAAAGTAGAAAGTTGGGTATTAGTTATACAATACACCTACAGTACAGTGCCTTAGTTCTTGGGATAATTAATACGAGTAAGCTTATATCTATGTAACATTAACTACATCACAGAGATTTGAGCTAAACCGATAAAACTTGCTTACAAATGGATTATAAACACAGTTTGCATTACCGACATCACCAATATCACATCTACAGTACATTGCCTTGGTTCGTGAGGCAATTGATACGAGTAAACTTACATCTATGTAACATTAATTACATTACAGAGACTTGAACTTTTTGTTTTTCATTAGAACTTGTTCTATACTTAAATTGCATTTATATTTCTCCATATTTTCTCTCATTTCTACTATATTCAGAATACAATACAATAATATTGATGAATATGCAGTATAGACTTGAGACTTACTTATACGAGTAGATTTTGCAGACTTCGCTAAAGCACACAAGAAAACTATACCGAGTAATTTAATCATGGCTTGCATTGATCTTCTAATACTGTAGCTCTATGTTACTCAGAGTATATCTGCAAATGTAAGCAGAAATTATTTAGGCTATATAGAATTCATTCATCACCAGTCTAACCAGAATATTACGCAAGCCACCATTCGCATTGCAATCATTAAAACTTAAAGGAATTCGAAAGCAAGCGCGTTGATTCTTTGAACTAATATATTTCTAATCCAAGATTACTTTGCATTTGAACTGTCTTTTAGTTGGACCTGTCCTCTGTTTCGGGAGGTGTGCTAAAGTACTGAAGTATTGAAGTATTGAAGTACTAAAGCCTTATAAACTTATCCATTTGTTACTATTAACATACAACACTGCACAGATATGTCTTATTATATTGAACTACGTATATATATGAAAACCACCTTATCCAAGTTTGCTGAAATGCATCACAAGCTGCAACTGAATTGCTACTTTGAACCATTGCAGCATAATAATAACAAAAACATCACGTCGACAGGAAATTTTTCACAGGAAACGTCGATTGACTTCCTTAGAGGTAAAAAATAAACAGCAATGCGAAACTGTATGTTGACTATATTTAGAATGAATTGAAAAAGTATTGAGGTTTGATTTATGTTCAAAAGGACGTTGACCTCTTGTCGTGATGCATAAATTGGTTGTGTTCAAGATTTTGGCGCAAATTAGGTTTGAAAAACAAATTTTGGCAAAAACTATACATGTACTCTTCACGTAACTTGCTTGAGTTTGTGTTTCCCGGAGCTGTGGTAGTTAGTTCGCTTTTCTCTCTCCCATATTCTCCCTTGTGCGTGAATCTCCAGGGATTTGAATCAATAAAAAT
Organism: Halocynthia roretzi; assembly: GCA_013436055.1. Lineage (NCBI taxonomy): Eukaryota > Metazoa > Chordata > Ascidiacea > Stolidobranchia > Pyuridae > Halocynthia > Halocynthia roretzi. The sequence goes on along the minus strand of QRAM01000250.1, from coordinate 108,297 downwards.
TCAGTTATGTACGTATCTGCATTCTGAGGGCATCGCCTTGTTTATCACATATTTATATATAGTTAATGAACAACTTGTTATGCTATTACTTTACCGAGTGTTCATGTTTTTAGTAGCTCAGAGACTCCGTTGCATGGAAATGACTCTTGACACGATCTATTCTGAAAACGGAAGGAAGCATTGAATCATTCATAAACAGCAGCAGCAGTTCATAACTGACGATCTGCAAACGAGGTAGATAATTCAGAATGATTTTATAATTTGAGCTCTTTGTATTGCGGTTAGATGGTGAATAGCATTTAAATATCTGTATACGCGATTTGACAAGGAAATGATATTTATTTCAGATTTAGGGCTAGATTTATTGATGATCGGCCATTTACAATAATTGCGTTTTTGGTCCTATTTCGAGTCAATGAACTTGATATGACTGTATTGTATCGTACACAATGAATAGCAGTGAAGTAACTATCTTATTTTTTCAACGAGGCGTGAAGTTGCAGGGATTATAGTACTTTTTACCGAAGCTAATCTGTCTTTGGAGGAAATATTTACTATTACTTTATATTGCGTTGTTTTTCTTACGCGTTAAGGAAGAATGGGAGTTCTAGTTTTATTCCATGTTTTCGAGCATTGAGTACAAAGTGTGAGTATGGTAAATAGTATTCCTTAAATTGGTTAAAATTCAACCATGATCAGCTTTAACCCAACTTGTATGTGTTTGGCATTCTAGGGTAGAAGGCGAATACACCTTTATACAGTAAAACCATTTCTTCATCAATTTAATAAGCGGTATAGCATTCTTGCCTCCGGGATAGGACCAGATTACCAGTTATTTATATATAGAAACCTTTATTACACCAAATAATATGTCTAAAATATCAAACAATGTTTTCATATGAGATGAAATATCGTTGTGTCGTGGTCATGGCAGCTAGCGCTGGTGCTATTTTATTGGATTATCTACAGTATTGCACTCTACATTATCCGTTGTAGTCGTAATATTATTGTTTGAAGTCGGAGCAACGGTGCTTATCGAGACAAAGTCAGAGTTAGAAGAGGTCTAGCCAACAACCTAGCTGCAGTTAAATATTTTCTACTACCAAGATAAACAGTTCTTATCGCTAAATAGTCAGTGTAAGAAGGGATCTGAACAGCGCTACGCGATATATTATATTCGTTGTTACATGCGTATAGGAAATGACATGCTATGTACTTTGATTCATTCCCACAATATAGAATCAAACGCTACAATGTTATTCTATACAGTTAAACTATGAAAATATTGCAGTACTAGTATGTACTGACTATGCATCACAAGAGGTTCCAATGAAGAAACCTTTATGACAGCTCCCAATATGTCTAAAATACGAAAGAATGTTTTTCAAATGAATAATTCAGAGGAAAACCGTCTGGTCTGTTTTTGTTCACACAATATCGTATGTCAATGCCGGATGACCTGTGCCTGTGACCCTGGTCCGCAATCTAGGATCGCCTCTCACGTCACTGTTCTGTAATATTTGAACTAGGTCATGAGTCCATAAGTTTCGTAGCACACTCTGCTTCATTAAATATCAATCTATTGTAAATAATAGTATAACCGGCGAAATGTTTGCATTGTGTGACGTAGTGGACTCTCTCTTTCTTATGAAACGTAAATTCTATATTTTTTTATGCAACTAATTTCTTTTAATTTATAAGTAAGATGTGTGCGAGCCGTGACGGGAAGATTACTGACTGAACTAGCTAGCTGGTTGAGTGTAACAGAGCGCAACTACCCACAAAGAACGTTTAGGCAGATGTACACGCCTTTAGTAAGGTTGTGGCAGTTTACTATTTCCATCTACCTGTCATGAATTTATATGTGTTAACCAGCAGCTTAGCATGCAAGTAGTATATAAAACTTGGATCTTTCATACAAGTTGTGGTACAAGACTAACATGATAGAATTAGTACACTGCTGTATGAATATAGGACTGCTGGTAGTGTCACGACCTGTACACTGCTGTATGAATATAGGACTGCTGGTAGTGTCACGACCTGTACACTGCTGTATGAATATAGGACTGCTGGTAGTGTCACGACCTGTACACTGCTGTATGAATATAGGACTGCTGGTAGTGTCACGACCTGTACACTGCTGTATGAATATAGGACTGCTGGTAGTGTCACGACCTGTACACTGCTGTATGAATATAGGACTGCTGGTAGTGTCACGACCTGTACACTGCTGTATGAATATAGGACTGCTGGTAGTGTCACGACCTGTACACTGCTGTATGAATATAGGACTGCTGGTAGTGTCACGACCTGTACACTGCTGTATGAATATAGGACTGCTGGTAGTGTCACGACCTGTACACTGCTGTATGAATATAGGACTGCTGGTAGTGTCACGACCTGTACACTGCTGTATGAATATAGGACTGCTGGTAGTGTCACGACCTGTACACTGCTGTATGAATATAGGACTGCTGGTAGTGTCACGACCTGTACACTGCTGTATGAATATAGGACTGCTGGTAGTGTCACGACCTGTACACTGCTGTATGAATATAGGACTGCTGGTAGTGTCACGACCTGTACACTGCTGTATGAATATAGGACTGCTGGTAGTGTCACGACCTGTACACTGCTGTATGAATATAGGACTGCTGGTAGTGTCACGACCTGTACACTGCTGTATGAATATAGGACTGCTGGTAGTGTCACGACCTGTACACTGCTGTATGAATATAGGACTGCTGGTAGTGTCACGACCTGTACACTGCTGTATGAATGTAGGACTACTGGTAGTGTCACGACCTTATTTTCGTTTCTACAATGTATCGACAACTTTAGGCTTAGTGTATTAGTCGACTTCTAAATCTTTGAGGTTTTAACCTATATTTACCAAATAATTCAAGCCCCAAAATAAGACATCAATTCCGTCTAACTATCAAGAAGTTGTATGTGTTAACCACCAGCTTAACATGCAAGTAGTATATAAAACTTGGATCTTTCATACAAGTTGTGGTGAATTTAGTAGTTTATTATGAAAAGCCAATTTATTGCCGAAACCCAACTGCAGTTGAACATTTTCTACTACTAAGGTAACCAGTGCTTATTGCTACATAGTCAGTGTGAAAAGGGATCTAAACAGTGCTATGTGACATTTATATAGGAAATGACATTATATGTACTTTGATCCATTCGCACGATGAAGAACTGAACGATATAGCAAGATAAACAAGATAAATAGCAATAAGCACTGGATATTGCAGTAGTGGAAAATATTTAACTGCAGAGAAGAAAAGCACTGAGAGTCGAAATCTGAAAAATTAAAGTCCAAATGAAAGACTACGAATAGCGGTGTAGCGTTAAATTATACACCGTGTGAATGAATGAAGTACAGATCATTCTATTGCGTGTAGCGCTGTTTAGATCCCTTCTTACACTGGGGGGGGAGCAATAAGCACTGGTTATCTTAGTATTAGAAAATATTTAACTGCAGTTGGGTTTCATCCATATTTTGCTTTCCATAATAAACTACTAAATTCTAGACGAAGTTAATCAGTTGAACAAATGTGGAGTCAGACTGAGAAAGCGCATAAACAGAAGAATTATTGTATCATCATCTTCAAAAAATATTTTTTTTCTGTCCCAGACGTACCTTAAAAGACAATCATGAGCTATGCGATCATTTTCAAAATCTCTGATATTCAAATACGCAATTCGAATCTTCTTCTTCGTTGTCTTCTGGTTGCTAGCTCAAGTGCTGGTGATTAACGTCGCCAACTCGAGAAGCGATCCGAAATTCCTAAACACCGATGACGTCATCAGGCGTTACATATTGGACGATTTTAATGACGTCAGCGAAGAGCTGATTACGACATACCAAAATTTTTTGGAATACGAGAAGGAGTCGACGAGAAAAGATGACGTAACTACTTCGAATACGTCATATAAGGACCTACCGACATGCCCTGAATATCCGCCAGATTTGCAAGGACCAGTGTCCGTAGAATCCAATCCGCCAACTTGGTCCGAAATCTCTGCAGCAAATCCGAAGGTTTCCGTCGGAGGGCGATATTCTCCGTCCGAATGCAGAGCGCGTAATCGCGTCGCGATTATAATTCCGCTACGCGGCCGCGAAACACAACTTCGCGGTTTGTTATCGCACATGCATCCTATATGGCAGCGTCAGCAAATCGAATATACCGTTTATCTCGTCACACAGAGCGGAAATGAATTGTTCAACCGGGCAAAGTTAATGAACATTGGATTCGTCGAAGCTAATAAAGGTATGACGTCATGAATACAATTTATCATCTTAATAAGATATCCGTGTATATTCAATTTTACCGAGACGGCTTGCACACGTAGAATGGAAAATACATGTTTTACCCCTCCAAACATCGATTTATGTAATGACGTCACTTCATATCGGTGATTTTTGTGATTGCGGATATGCTACAACTAACCCTTAAACCCCAAACTCGTATATTTGGGGTCTGTAAACCAGCATACTGCGGTGTATGATGGGGTCAGGTATGTAAGACCGTAATTCATAAGTTCAATTCGGTTCATATGTTACGAACGATCGGATGTTTACGACGTCAAGGTTAGGATCGGGGGTGATATGGTTTGAATTGAGGGTTGGGGTAAGGGGTGTATTTCAAGTATTTACCCTCAATATAAAATAGTATATATAATTTGCCCATGTTAGTGACACGTTTACCATCAAGTCCAGACGATCAGAATACTATTAAACGTTCAATTTCATTGCAAAATATTCAGAATTTATTATTATTTCAGAACGAAAGTACGACTGTTACGTGTTTCATGATGTCGACCTTCTGCTTGAAAACGACAAATGTTTGTATTGGTGTTCGGACGACACGCGACATATTGCAAAGTACATCGACAAGTTCGGATATCAAGCGAAGAGTTACACCTTCTCGTGCACACCTTTACAGTGTATGTTTGTTTGTGCTAGTTTATGTAGCCAGAGGTCCTTCTTTTGAGCACTCTGTCCCTAAATTAAAAAAAAAACACTAAATAGCCTCCATTACATTTTAGTGATATTTGAAAAATCAACTCTTCCAAGATAATTTTGTATATTTTATGGAATTTCTTATATTTCAAATCATTAAACTTGTTTCATGCAGGTTAAAAGTAACTGTCGACAAAATTATAAAAAAATGTCCCCTTTTTGGAAATTTGGAAATGGTCATCCTGCCTTGAATGACTACCTACCTAATTTCATGCGATGCAGAAGGTGATTAAAATCACTCCTTGCACCTGCACAGTCTGACTTCTATGACTTCATGTGCCTCCACATTCTGACTCCACATCTGTATAACTGATTAGATTTCAACTTGAATTTAGTAGTTTATTATTGAAAGTCAATTTAAAGCCAAAACCCAATTGCTGTTAAACATTTTCCACTGTTAAGATAACCAGTGCTCATTACTACATAGTCAGTGTAAGAAGGGATCTAAACAGCGCTACGTGATATATTATATTCGTTGTTACATGTGTATAGGGAATGACATGATATGTACTTTGATTCATTCCCACTGAATGCTACAACTCTACTCCCGGAACTCAGAAATATCTATAACCCAGGTCTGCATTTCCCATAATTAAACGCTACATTGGCGTTCCACATTCTTAAGTTTTCGTCATGTTTTAGATTCAATAACCAACTGAACAGCATTAACAACTTTTATCCCTAAAATCTGAAATATTTTTTATTTCCTAGTCATCCTTCACTCGATTCATCTCTTCGGCGGAGTCTCTATGATGTCACACGAACAGTTTAATGATGTCAACGGATATTCAAATTTATTCTGGGGATGGGGAGGAGAAGATGATGACATGTATATACGATTATGGAAGCAAGGTTAACTAAAAATTCATTTGAGATTTGAACCATGTTTTTTGCGATGTTATTCCAATGATTATTGATTGAATTATCAGTATAATTAGGTGTAACATCTTCGTATAATTGTCCAGGATACTCCGCATCGAATCCGTACGGAAAGGATTGTTCATTCCACATGATTGAGCACAGACACGAACATTCGAACGCGAAAAACGACGGTCGATTTGCTCTGCTAAATCGTGCCATCTCACGGATGAAATACGAAGGACTGAATACATTAAGGTATGGAACTGAACGACTTTTGATGTTTCCCTGAGACAAAAATCAATCCTTGTTAAAGCCGACCAATAGGGTTATTCTACCGGCTTGTTCGAGTTAACCGTTCGAGTTATTTCATATAATCCAAATACATATTCCCAACCGATAGCAAGTGCCTGTAAAGCAATTATCAGCAACAAAAGCAATTGTCCTTTGACTACCCTGTCATTTCAAAGTTCTATGCTACCACGGCACAGAAATGATCTGCTTCAGCAGTCTTTCGTCTGTGGAAATCAGCTTGTGCATCTCATAAATTTAGGGAAACGGAAAGGGGGCATAAACATAGTCGTAACCAACATATGTGATCAGATACTTTCTACGTCTAATAAGACAAACTAAGCAAACAATTCAAAGAGCACAATAATATTTTCTAGGACACTGTTCTTCAAAATAAGCACAAATCTTAATATGGTCTTTTATTACATCATAATTACATCAGGTACAGACTAAATTCAATCGAGATGAATTTGCTCTTCACAAATATAACAGTGGATGTCGGCGTGCCTTCATCAAAAATGAAAAGATTTATGAATGGAGAAGGAAAAATAAGCAAGTGCATTGCTAAGTTACCATGGAGCTATCAATGACATCACAATGTATGGTTAAACTGCAGCCAACTTGAAAACTGGCGTACCTATGTTAATTAACCCTTCACCTCACCGTCCCTAGAAATATACCAACATTCCTTTATCGTTTAATCCTTCTATGCAGTGGCTTTTAATTCGAACATGTATCGGTACCGCTCAGTCAAGAACTCTTGGAGTTTTGGGCACACACACAGTTTCTCCTTTATTTATGAGATTAACATTTAACATCATAATAATAAACAGCGAGGACTCAAAAGTCGTACAAAATCACAAATACGATTCGATCGATCTGCCCTCATGATAGGACTTATAGACTGCAGTACTGTCATTATACATGACTAACTGTTATTTGCATAGCATTACGAATAAAATTAATGGATCAATTAAAGAAAGGTCACCCTTAAATTTTAGTGTCCACATCACCCACTGGGTAGTGGTATATTAAGAACCACATGCATGCATTGACATAACAATATATATTTTATTTCGCAATGATTATTTTAATTGTTTAGTATAATTATTACATCATCGTTGTCAGAAGTGTTTTAACATTCAAAAATAAAATACCTCAAAATAAATTTTAATAAAACTCTGCCTCAGGCTGGTTTTGAACCGAAGAAAACCCGGTTTGGGAAGGGACCAGCGTCTAGTTACTGTTAAAGTAGGCAAGGCGCAGTCGGTGTGATAATATAGAATGCTACGTAGACAGACGATTCAATGTAAACATTATAAATTAAAGGCCCATTCCGGTTATTAAGATCATCCGTTTTATCGGGGCTTCCGGTTATTAGGGACAATTCTTGAAAACAGAAACCTATGAAGCATACAAAGCCGTTTAATTTAGGGCGGTAGCTGCACCATCCGAATGCAGACAACATATCAGTTAGAGCAGCATTTAGAATGATGCAGCAGTATTTAGTATTTTTCTGGTATTTCTGGTTTTAGTATTGTCCCGTGGTATGCATTATCGGTGTTATTTTGCACCAATTGTTGCACAATCATTGTAATACCCCTTACCCTTATCTCTGTATTTGTGTATGTATGATGTGGTTTCATTATTGATCATTAATTAATAAAATATGTTTTCGAATTTAAATCTAGTATTTGTCATGGTTGAGTGATCAGGCATCCATTTTTAAAGTCCTTGCCAACTTACATGGTTCAATGAACATCAAGTGAACCCGAACACGTTTATTTAGTTGTAGTATTGAACGAACAGAGGAGCAACATCAGCACATTGCTAGCGTGAGGTGGAGGTGGAGGTGGAGTAATTAGAATACTAGTAAGCAGTAGCCAGTACGGTGCAGCGATAGTGTAAAAGAGATCCCGGGAATAACACGAGACGACAATAAACTAATTTTGACATCAAAAATTGACATCTATTTTGCACGATATTGACAACGAGACTTTCAGGGATGGTTCGTGACAGTATATTATATATTCTGACGAAGTTTGAGTTTGACACGGCAACTATGCGGGGCCCAATTTGGCTGGGATAGATAATGGGCACATTTGGCATAATAATTGATTCGTATTTATTTATTTTACTTCGAATTTTAAATGGAAAATTTCTATTGCAGGATGTTCTTAAACATTCAAAATAGTAATAAAAAATTATTTCAGTCTTTTATCATCAATACAGTTCGAATAATTCAAGATTTATTATATCGGGCATAATTGGCATAGTCGCTAAAAATTGAATGCTAGAAAATTTTGGGTGATGAGTTCCCCGTAGTTGCCTTTGCCGTCTTTATACATTCGTTCTTTCGCGTCTTATTATCTCTGCACTGCTTCATGTATTTTTAAAGGATGCGTTCGTTCGCATATATATATATATATGATTTCCGTATTGACTTCATAAGTACTTCTCTTCCGGACGTCTACAAGGTGTTCCGACCCGAGTTATCCTAGCCTACAAACTCACCTAGGTTATCTTAGCCCACAAACTCTAGCCTGTAAAATGTTCGACATGGGGAACTTTTGAATTAAACGTCCATAATATGATTTCTACTGGTCCAGTCACATTAAAAATTACAGAAAATGTTACAAATAACTCGTGAAACATTCTGTGAAAATATTGGGTCGATTGGATCACCCAACGCTGAGTAAAAGGGGGTTATGGAGCCAGGGTTTGAGGTTGAATATAAACTCATCATAGTTCCTGATACAATCATTCCCGCTCCTATACTGATATATCGCTGTTTAGCTTATGTATAAAGGAAAATTTAATTTCTCAAACCTCCGGGATAGCACTAACTGTATTAGTCCTATTGCATGGCTGATGTAACTGTAGTTGCCAACAGTATTAGTGGTTCATAGTTCAGTGCTACTGCATTAGCGATATTAGTCCTATTGCTGCCTGGTTAATGACCAGACCAGCAGTGGTGTTTTTTTCAACCTTTTTTGAGCCACGGAACACTTTTTGTATTAAAAAAATCTTGCACCAAACGAAATTTAAGCAAGCAAAAAACACCTTAACAGGGAAATGCACCCGTCCAAGGAATATCTTGCGGGACACTGGTTGATGGTTGACTGGCTGATGATCTGTCGCGGAGCACTGGTTGAAAAACACTGAGCTAGACAATGGTATTAGTAGTATTTAGTCTTGTCCATTCACAAGTATTGTCATTGGAACGAAGATTGGTTGTTAAGTGAGGAGTGCTTGTACTTGTAATTTAAAAATAGTTGGTTCGTTGCTAACATTCATTCTTCATTAACAGATTTCCGCTATAGGATGAAATGTAGAAAAAAAAATGTATATATCACTCTGGTGCCTCTGGTGGTCACATCTTTCCTCTTGATAACATTGCAATATTACAATTCGCAAACGAAGCCAGGTTTAACAAGGGTCAGGTTAAAGGTCGAGTCATGTCACCTGACGCACTCGTCTTTGCTCGGCAGGAAGACGTCACACTCCATCGACATGACCTATCAACCTGAATTTCATGAGATCGCTGCAGAGAACCCAAAACTCTCCACAGGAGGGCGATATTCTTCGTCTGAATGCAGAGCGCGTTATCGTGTTGCCATCATAATTCCGCTACGCGGCCGCGAAACACAACTTCGCAGTTTGTTATCGCACATGCATCCTATATGGCAGCGTCAGCAAATCGAATATACTGTTTATCTCATCACACAGAGCGGAAATGATTTGTTCAACCGAGGAAAACTAATGAATATTGGATTCGTCGAAGCGAATAAAGGTATTAAATCGTTTTATGTGACGTAATGAGCTGACAAGATTGACTTCTGTAATAGAATGAGCAACCTTTCTGTGACTATTGACCATAATTTGTCTAGAAATATCTTTGGACCGCTTTTATCGGACTAGACTACAAAACCATCAATACAGTAGAATCAACTTAATAAATCCTTGGATAATAAATCCAACCGCATGTAAAATCCAATTGCCTTGGGCATTGAAAAATACCCGGTTAAAAAATCCAAAACCCACTTTTTAAATCCATTATGTTCATACTACGTATTCCCTTTTCTAATGATTTTTGACATAGACATAGTCACAGCCGAGGGAGCTTAAAAAGACATTGTTTTATTTCCCTTTTTCAGTGAATGTCCAAGATTGATTGACTGAAAGTAATTATTATTTATTATTTCAGATCGAAAATTCGATTGTTACGTTTTTCACGATGTCGACATATTTCTCGAGAATGACAAATGTTCATATTGGTGTCCGAGGAATAAATCTGAAGTTGTTCATATCTCAGCGTATCTTGACAAGAATCATTATGCGCTGAAATATTATTCAATTGGATGTTTTCCATCTGAATGTAAGTACTGTACTTTCGGATGGATTACCCGCGGGTTGTACATGGTTTTGTATAAAAAAATCAAGGGTGCGGATTATCCTACGAAGCGGGTAATACATGATTTTTTTTACGATATCTCTTGTGTTGGTTCACATTCGTTAACCTTTGACTTGACTTGTGACGTTTCTTTGTTCGACTGTCTTCTGTCACATGTGGACTCTGTATTTACCACACAATTACCCACAGGACGCTTTTGGTCGAGAATGTAACACCTTCCTCTTTTTTTATTTGTTCTTTACAAAACAAAAAAACATCAATATGTTTTCCATCTTTGACATCAGCGGTACTTTTGCAATATGGACGCAAAGTCCTAAAGTTACATGTTATGTTGTTGTGCTTCACTCGGTGTTTACGGCAGATATTTTACTTTACAACTGCTAAAGCATTGCTTTTTGATTTATCCGACTTGACTTGATGGAAATTTTTTATCCCTTCAAGAATACTGTTAGAAAGCGTATTTACTCGCGATCGACCAGGTATTTATTCGTGGTCGATCGGGATCGACTTGTTGGCCACCCCTGGCGTGAACCATATATCTTTGAATATGGTGTTTTAGACATTATAAAGTGCATGGTTCAAAACTGAGAAATATTTCCCGAAAACTATTTGCTTGTTTAAAATCTATTCGACTTTTGGGTACGGATATCAGATTTGGAAGATTTCAATGTTTTTTAAAACTGGACACTTCTAATTTCAGATCCTTCCAATATAACTTACAATTTTGGAGGAGTCACGATTCTTACACATGACCAGTTTATCAACGTCAACGGATTTTCGAATATTTTCTGGGGTTGGGGAGGAGAAGACGACGATATGGCTCTGCGAGTTTGGAAAGAAGGTAAATTATAATTACTACTGAATATGATATAGAGGAAAGTTCAACCGCTTCTTGTTCAATTTTCATTAAGGATAAATGATCATTTATTCTTTTACACCTCCAAGCGGTCAACTATGTAAATTGCCAGACCGTGACAAATAGTAGTGTAAGAATTAGCTTTGATGAAGAGGGTATAATTATTTTACGTAACTTAAACTCAATACTTATTGAAAACAAGACCAGAATATGAAATCAGAACTCCCATTTTTCCTTAACACGAAAGAAAAAACAAACAATAAAAAGAAAAATAAAGTTAAATTTGATTTTATAATGGTGATACAAAAAATTACGACGTTTTTACGGGCTTTTACCTCAAAAACCAAAACATAGCAAATATTGCCTTCAAGGAAACATTACCCTTCATGAAAAATTCTATAATTCCTGCAGAAAACACGCTGGGGGTGACCAGCTTTTAAGTGACCAGGAAACAGCATAATCGTAGTGGAATAATGAATAATCACACAACATAATACTAATCATGGGTGAAATTCAAGTCCAAGGGGAAGAGCTAGGCAATGCTAGTTGATGGGCTGACCGACATATTAATTTATTTTCTCTATCACGAAGGATATGCCATACGAAGAGATCCGGAATGCCTAACACAAATGTGGAAACATGACAAAGCAAAAACGAACGAAACGAATTTCTTGAGGAGACGAATTCATGACTCAGCGTTCAAGCGTCAACATCATGAAGGATTAAACAATTTAAAGTGAGTGAAATTGCATGGAATCACTGTGTGTGCACTGGCATAGCGAGAGAAAAGTAGTTATAGACAGCGTTCACTTATACTTATTACACATAATCAATGTTTACTAATACTGCACCTAGTGTTCACTTATACTCAAGCATATTTAATTTCTAATGCTGTTCTTAATTAATCTCGGATGTCTTCAAAAAACTTAGTCGGAACATCCAGTTGGTAATGACAGGGTTCCTTGTACTTGTGAGGCAGAAATAGATATTCTTTTTTTCCATCTCGAGGCAACTAGATTCATGAATTGGTCACTAAATTAAAACCTAATTGGTCACTAAACGAATTCCTCACTTAACGACCAAGGGCTGTTCCAATGACATTCATTTTCTTTGTGTTCTGGTTGCCGAATGTGTTCAGAGGAAATACTGATGATAATGGTGTTGCAATCGTTATAACTGTCGTAAGTGTGAGGAACTGTAGTAGTGCTGTAAACGTGATAACAGTCGCTAGTGTTAGCTGTGTTGGTTAACAGTACCTGTATCTAGATCTGTAACATAATCTAAATAGCGTGCTTATATTTGCGGTTGCAGTCTTTTGTTATCATATGTAGAAGTTCTTTGGTATGGCCTATATAACTCTGCTTGACAATACGAGGCAAGAGTAATAGTGTCATCGAGATCTTGATAGGTTGATGATCTTGAAACGTAATCTAGATATTGTGGTTCTATTTACTATATCGAAATCCGTATGGCGTGCTTATATTTGTGGTCGCGTGTTCTTCCCAATTCCATAGCAATCACTACCAATTCAATGCTAGGACCAGAGTACATTTGACAGAGAAAGTACGAAAGAGGAAAGAGAGTACATATAGTACAGGAAATTCCCACAACCTAAAATCAATTCAAATTTAATGTCGTGCAACATATCGTCAATAAACAACTAACAAATTCTGCATGTTGAATCAAATGTTGAATGTCGTGCAACCTAACACTGCAAAAATCAAATGTAGAATGTCATGCAACCTTACACTGCAAAAACTAATACGCTACTAACGCTATGCCTGTGTATACATGGAATATTTGGTTCCTATTGGTTGACATTTAACCTTTGACCCGTCGTAGGTACACTGTTCTGTCCCGGAAGTTAACAAACATATTCACAAACATCACCGTTGACGTTGGTTCACCGAGTGATAAATTGATGATGATGTTCGCTGATCCAACACAAAGAAAAACTTGTGATGGTGATGTGTTTAAAGATCCTGACATCTGGTGACTTTAGAAATACGAAATAAGGAACCACTAGATGGCAGTATAAACAATCTAATCTCGTAATTACCTATTTTTTTGCAAGTATTTTTAATAATTGAATCTATAATGACCTAACATGAAGAAGACTAACATTTTTTTTGGTTTTATTTTCGTTTATTTTCGTATTTTATCTTTCTTATACGAATTTTAATCATATTATTACTAGTTCACCTTTATTGATGCAATATACAGTGATGCCTCATACTTCGTACTTGATCCGTTAGAATTACGAATTGTTCGAGGGCCGAATCGAGTATCCTCATTACAAATAATGGAAAGTGATAATGCTAAAGTGTTTCCACATGTGATAATTTCGACCATGACAGAAAAATCAAACTATTACATAAATATATAGTGGACAACTAATCACTGGCTGAGTCGTTTTCTGTGAAATTTTCCGACTCCCTAAGCTGTGGGCACAGTGGGATGGAAGGGTCTAGAACGTTACTGACTTACGGTTTAAATGGAATTGGTTTGATTAGTTCAGGCGAAGTGACAGTTATTTCTAATTTCTTTGGGATTTCCTATGACATTTTACCACCAACTCCTTAAGTATGGGTTCACCCACCCATAATGCCAACATATATTCAAATAATAAATTTTCTTTCCGGTAGAAATTCCCTAACCTACGCGATATGTACATAGATTCACGTCCTCTTTCTTCCTTTATCACTTTACAATCTACTGTTCTCAATGACTAATGAAGAAATATCAAGCTAAACCTGTGTTAGTGCTAGTTGAAGCGGTCTCCCCCATACTTTGTGTGATAATGTTAAAGTGATTGAGGTGGATGGTTGATATCAATATAGGTTTATAATATATCTTGCACATGTGGGATAATGTCGAGCGTCATGCATATTAGCTAAGTTGTTATTGGTGAATCATGAAAGTTCAAAATAGCATAAAAAGACGATGCTTGGTCACTTTGAAGCAGTATTCCAGTTGACGGCAAATGCAGCCGAGGTATCGTAGTTCCGAATCGGTGTAGATCAGAGAATACGAACCTTTTTCCCCTGAACCTGGATCCCCATGCGCTGATTTAGCCAGGATTTTCTTGGGATGGTCAAATTATACTACTTGCTGCTTAATATAACTACCTAATCTTAGTTTACTTAGGGAAGCCCTGGTGTATATTTATAATATGATATCTGTAATTATGTATGTTACTACAAGGGTTGGAAACGAAGGCAAAGAGTCCGCGTCCCAGTTTCCTGTGTATGTTCAATTTCAGAACTACCAGATAGTCTTTATTTGACTGAGTTTGACTGATAAATGTGTAACCAGTGTATATCGCAGAACTTCCCAAACTTTTAAGGCATAATAAGGTAGATTTTCAAGAAAAATGTGATTGTTATCATTTATGGGTAATCATCTGTAAATATTTGCAAGATTATAGGATTATTGGCATAGGCTCATTCAGTTCCAACTTATAGTGCAGCATTCAGTTCTAGATCATGCAAATGATTCAGATCCCTTCTTACACTGACTATGCAGCAATAAGTACTGGTTATCTTAGTAGTAGAAAATATTTGGATTTCAGTCGAGTCGTCTCCGTAACGTATGCAGTAGTCCCTCACCTATCGCGGGGATTATGTTACAGAGCCTCCCGCGATAGGTGAAATTCCGCGAAGTAGAAACCACATATTAATTTAACAATTTGAATTTACTTAAACGTATTTTAAACCATTGTTAATCATTTACACACTCTTATTTACGGGGGGGGGCTTTCCCACAATCATTTGACCTGTTATTTCATTTTATTTCAACTTTTAGCGCTTAAACATACTAGTAC
>QRAM01000250.1:76169-92963 GCA_013436055.1 Halocynthia roretzi | reverse complement strand
TACAATACAATATTATATAAAATCTGCGATGTAGTGAACTGCGATATAGCGCGGGACGACTTTGCTTTTGTTGCTTTTGTTGCTTTTGTTGCTTTTGTTGTTGTTTGCTTTTTGCGATGGACGACTGTAGTGTGTTGTACACGGAAATACCAAAATTTTTAATTATCATATACAGTTTTGATTTTCTTGCTAGCTTACTGTTTAAAATATCTGTGTCGTAATTTTAAATTGCAAACGTTTAATCAGCGCAATGTTGCCCGCTGTAGTAGAAAAAATCGCTTTGACTTCTGATGTTATGGAAGAGACGAGGCTCAAACCTTGGTGGGAGAGACTTCGGAGTCACTGCGTTGGAACAATGATTATTACCGCTTTGCTTATTCAATACTTCGACATCGGGGCAGATGGGATTCACTGTGTGCCGAGTAATCAAAGTATTTCTCTGTCTTCTGCCGGAAGCATATATGTCAATTTCTTCTGTTATCATCAATTACCCTGGCATGAAAGATATATTGGTTCCATTACGACAGCATTTTCTCTGTTGATATATCTGTGCTATTCTATATGGCTCATGATTCCCCTGGTTCGCAGTAAATTCGATATATTGAGAAATGCGGACAACATCCTGCGAGACGTTAACCATTTGCCAGAGAAAGTGGAGTACCTAGCACTGCGTAGTCCTTTCGATTCTTGTGAAATACACGGAGAGACAAATACAGAAAAACGAACAGGAAACGAAGAGAAAGAAAAAATTAGAAAATTTTGTTGGGACTTTTGGGAAAAGTCCTCTGGAAAAAAACTTTCGATATATTATTTAATTAGAAACGTCGCCGCTATGCTCTTGATGATTCTTCCTTCGTACTCGACGATATGTTTCTTGTTACTGTCAAAGGATACATTTCACTGCAAAAACAAAGAGCTTGCCAACTTGGGTTATGATTTCAAGTGTTTGAACGACATTCGTTCTACCATTTTACCCTATTTCGTGGTTTTTGGAATTGCAATGATAATCCAATTTTTTGGGTCTGCTATTTTGGTTGTCTTGTCCCTCTTCATGATGAGGCGAAATAAGTTTTTTTTAATATTCGGCAATCATTCGAACAAGCTTCATCCGATGACTGTGAAGTTTCTAGAGTATAAAACGGAGATCTTACTCAGTATCATGGAAAACTTTATTCCGGAGGCGGTTAAGAAATGTGACATCAATTATTTGAAGCTCTACTTGAAAATAGCGGAAAGTGGAGAAAGATATAGAGAGGCGTACGAGTATGTACAACGCACGGTGGAAGATCACATAAATAGTGATTCCTTCAAACATCGGTCTGTCCTCCCGTGCGTCCATCATTCTTCGCTTGTGCTCTTTTGCTTCGAGCAGAAAATGTTCGAACTATTCGTGAAGATACATTCTGTTGCCATTCTGACACAGCAGGATTACAAATCACATGAGTGTGGTTGTAATTCCCTAGAGTTTGATTTGAGCAAGGAAGCAAAAGAGCCATTTACTGATATTACACTAGCACAATATTTGTTGAACGTACAACAGGATCCTACTGTAATGAAACATGTATTCTATTGGGCAAAAAAGAATTCTTATGAAAAATTTGACTCCATTTCAAATCACGTGGAGGGGGCTATTGGTGGCGGATGTACGATGTTTGATAGTCATACTATCGAGTTGATGGTAAGGGTTAACGATGTTATAGGAATTCTGAAACAAGCAGATACACCTGGACATGTTGCTAACGATCAAGGTGCTGGTTACGGTTGGTGGTGGACTTGGTGGTGGACTTGGTGGTCTAACCGTTAACTGAGTTCGAGCAAAATGACGTCAAAGTAGTTTTGACTGTATTTAGTGTATTTAATTGAGTTATTTTTACCTTTAATTATATATTAATGTATTTTTTGTTCAAGTTTATTCAAATTGGTCCGGATTTGGGTCTGGGAACGGATTAATACAGTTACCATGATTACTAATAGGGATAACTGATTCGAATTTCAAACAATTCAGAGTTCGAACGGTCTCCTGGAACGGATTAATTACGAAGTACGAGGCACCAATGTATTTTTACATACTGTGATGCTGAATGATTTTATAAAATCTATATTTCAATGTTTTATATAGTTATATGATGTTTACAGTATTTTCTGTCATTTTGTTACTTTATATCATGTTGTTCAGTGAATATATATTTCCAATATCATACACGTATATACCATCATCTCCCTACCATCAGTTAACTCTGACAAACGGCTAAAACAGATAACCTTCCCCCATTCGTTTGCTTTTTATGTATCCATCATCCCGTTTATGTTAGTCATAAGGTCTGATGTCCCAAGTATTACTACCTTCGCTTAGCTTCTTAGCAACTATTCTTTCGCTTTACTTTCAATTTCATTAATGATTATATTATAATATCTCTCATACACATACATATGTTTGCTTTCTTTGAAATATCCTACAAACGGCAGTGAGCATCTTTTAAAATCGTAGACTAAGGATCCATTCAGCCTTCCCATATAATCAATGAAGAGTCTGTAGTAGTAAAGTGCAGCTGTTGTAGGGGATAAAAAGTAGCCCTTAATTCTTCCAGTGAATTCTTCCAGTGACTGCCTTACTTAAGATACTTATCAAAATCTCTAGAATCTAGATGTTATTTGGGTGCTTGTGAGATGGGTATTATCTATAGTCACTGACGTGATGATGATGGACCCAAGAGATTACTGTAATTTTTGAATAATAATAATTTTAACTGAATAATTTTTGGTCGTAATGACTGGTTCCATGTTACAGCAGTTCGCTGCACGCTTGTCCACAATTTTGAACGCATTGTATTTGTAATTATTTGCACTGCGGTTGTGTGTTCGGACGATGCTCAGTGTTTTCCCCACTTTCTCTGTAGTTTATTTTTGTGTTATTGTGTTTTCATCATGATCGGTGAGAGCCGAAAGTCTAGTCATGTTCTTATTGGAGGTCACTATCATCGCTGCAGTGACCCTGACATAGGTCTGTACCCTATTTATACAGCTTGGTCGACTGGGTTCCATTACTCAAGGGTCTGTAACTGCTCGCTCGCTATCTATGAGCCATTCTCCCACCTCTAACAATAGCATATTAATACGTTAACCCGACAATCTCGGGGCTTGCATTCTCTCATGAACTGTTGACACGAGTGATTTAAGTTAATTTTTTTCTACCATCTATTCCCATTATGTAATTATAGATGCACAGATGCACTGCACTTGTATTTATAAATATATTTAATATTGTTCACTGGAAATACATCACCGCTAACGAGGAAGGAAATCCACATCTACCATCGCAGTTCTAAGTACCGTATTTATTCTATTGTAAGCCGCCCTTGATTGTAAACCGCGCGAAATTGTGTTCAAAAATTAATGAAAGCCGACCTTGAACATAAGGTACACCTTTGCTGAAGTGTTCTGGAGCCGCGATTGGGGCCCGTATTTGAAACAAAAGTAGCCTGTAACTTATTCCTGCCTGGAACCAAGTTATCAGAGCGCCTAGTCAAGAACCATTGGCGAACGAACATCTAAACGCATACAAAGTTTCTCCTTTATTTATGAGAAGATAGCAGAAGTACCCGGCGTCAAACTTTGGTATAGTAAGGGGAAAATGTAAGCTGCTCCTGATTGTGAGCCTCTCTTGATTGTAAGAAAATGATGATAGTGATAATGATGATTAAAAGATAATATATAAGCCGCGGCTTACACTCTAATAAATCGCACTTTTCTTCGCGTATTAAGCAAGCGCATAAATGGAGGTTGTTTAGTTAGTGGAGACAATTCTAGCTGTGCTGTGGAGATAATTCTTTGTAACTTTGCGCTGCGCTGTGCTGGTTAATTTTCGGTTTTGTCTGGTTGTATACGTTCCGGTTGGTATCACGCACGCTACCATTGTTAACAAAGCATTATAGCAATTTCAGGCTTAATGCGTAAAGTCTTTGATCCTTGATCAAGTCTTACATTATATATACGTGAATGGATTATCCCCAGAGACGGAAAATGTAAGCAGAATGGTTGAAAGTGCTTGTATTCAATTCAAAGGTGGCTAGTGGCTTAAGCAGACGTGGCTAATGAGGTCTTTGTTTTGTTTCCCCGTAGCAAGAACGCTTTAGATCGCGAATAGACTCCTAGCATTGTAGAAAAGTATTGTGACAGGAATGTTGTGTAGCAGTTTTTACGTTCTACGTAGATGGAGACATTATGTATGTACGCAGAATGGCTGGAATAGCTTGCATTCAATACAAAGTCGCCGCCGGTACTTAGCAGAGGTGGAAAATATAGTAGTAGATAGAATAGAAATGTTGTGGGGCAAATAAGCGTTGTGCAGCAGTATCTTTGGATCCTAAAAGTGCTTGTTATTCAATACAAAGCGGGCTGGTGGTTTAAGCAAGTGTCCTTTTTCCACCATCCAGCACGAACGTTGTACATCGTGATTTGTTGACAAGTAATGATTTAAAATAAGTGATTACGCTTCTCTCGAATACCGAGATGGCTAGCGCCTGAAGCAGGAATCCAATGTTNGCTGCCATCTATGAACATCATTGTTGTGTTGCTATGCAATTTTCATTGATATTTAACATTGATAACTAGTATTTCGGTTAGCTTGAAATAATTTGCCTGATCCATTCAACTTTGAGCTAACGGGCTTTTACACATAGTGAACTGATTTGATCCTCGGTGGAATCCTTATTAAAATAAATAACCGAACAGCTTGCAGTATGTTGCTTATTCCTTTGACTGTAACTGCGACGTGATTCCGGTTAGCTCGAACTTGCTTGTCCCCGACAAAATCTTTATCAATATAAATGTCTTTGACGAGCTTTGACTATTTATTGCATAATAATAAGACTCAACGATCACAAGTCAGGTAAAAAAATAGACGAGGGAGCTATTTACCGCCATCTCGCGTCTACTTATTTTCTCGTTTGTACTCGATAATCATTTTCGTCGCGACTGAATACTGAAATTGTTGATTGTTTGATTAGTGCGATAAGAANTTTCCACCATCCAGCACGAACGTTGTACATCATGATTTGTTGACAAGTAATGATTTAAAATAAGTGATTACGCTTCTCTCGAATACCGAGATGGCTAGCGCCTGAAGCAGGAATCCAATGTTTACTTGTAGCTATTAGACTCCATCGCGGTTCACTCTGTTCAGAGTAAGGACGTTATTCACCTGGATTTGAATCCTAGTAATGATCCAAAAATAGCTGAATGTGCTGATACAGAGTTTGCTAGTGCCTAAGCAAGTCCTTTGTTTTACTATGTCGGCAGCAAGAACATCCATACCGCGATTTGAAGCTTAGCAATGATCAAAACAGCTAAAAAGTCCAAGGGATAGGCTAATTACACCTATACAATCGTCTCTCGCTATATCGCGGATTCACTACATGTATTTTAATGTAATATTGTATGTATTTTAATGTAATATTGTATGTATTTTATTTCATCAGAAATGCCGTGCCGTACAGTACTAGTATGTTTAAGCGATTAAATTAAAAAAAAAACAGGTCAAATGATTGTGGGAAAGGTTCCCCAGGTAAATAAGAGTGTGTAAATGATTTATAATGGTTTAAAATATCTTTAAATATATTCAAGTAATTAAATAAATGTGTGGTTTCTACTTCGCGGAGTTTCACTTAACGCGGGAGGCTCTGGAACGCACCATGACCCATTATGATAAATTTTGGAATTATATTTCAAATATCTGGCTCTTAAGTTTAGCTGACGACCTGTTAATGTATTATGAATTTATTGCAAGATTTTTGTTCGTCTGTTCGTAACTGGGTCATGGTGCCATGTGTCGTCACCTTTTCTTAGATGTAACATCGTTGAGACGGCAAAATCTGTTTAAGTATAGTTAGCAATATTGTTGTGTAAAATTATTGCGGCAAAAGTCTTTTTTCATATTTTAATAAATGAGCAGTCAATATATGACCTGGTTTACATCACTTGTTGTTACCAAGAAGTTGTTTTAGATGTATTGAGTCTGATCTATGATGATCGGACTCAGACAGTTTACTGAAACTATACAGCATTATTGTATGTTTCAATAATACATCAGATAAATATGACGTATCATATTCTGTATCAACATTAACGGTCATTTTTACCTGTTAACCTTTTATTTCTATTCACAGATCGACCTTATTATATTGTCCAGCATGTTACCATGACTACCACCGCCGTTCTTCCTACGCTATCTGACGTCAACAACACAACGATAACCGATTCTAACGTCACGAATGGATCCATGACAAACATCCCTGATGTCACAAACGCAACAACGGAGTATAGTGACGTGACCAGCGAGCCAGGAAATCATTATGGCGTCACGAACGACAGTGTTACTACCAGTAACGTAACTGCCCTATCAACCTCGGGTTATGATGTCACAAGCGCTACGATTTCGGTTTTTGACATCACTAACGCAACAATAGACAATTATGACGGCACAACTACGTCTCAATTGCGTTTTAACGTAACTAACGCGACGTTACTGGATTATGACATCACCAACGGAACAATGTATGAGACGTCTACATATCACATTGTTATGAATGAAACGATGAATTATGACGATGTATCAACTTTGAATCCTTACGTCATAACCACTAATTCAAACGTCATAGATGGCAGTGTATTGGATACAGTGACGTTAGCAGCATCTGTTATAGCGATTGTTTGTTACTTCTGTGTTCTTGGTTTATTGATTGGAATGGGTTTATCTGGAATACGTTCACATATACATAGGTAAGTATATCTTGTCAAATACCATTATATAAGTTCTATGTTATTAACCTTCCTTTCATTATATTTCAGTAATGTCTGTGTTTCGCTTCTTACAACTCATGGTCTGCTCTTAGTTGGAGCTCAACAAATACCCGGTACAACACAATGTAAAGCAGTTTCAATCATAACGCAAGTAAGTTAAGACTGCATTTATATAATGAAAATAGTTTAACTGTTCCTTGTTAAGTTGTATTAGGACTGAATAATCATTTAACACATTCAATAAGGTTCAATTAAGAATTATATTGTCTAAGTTTCTCTTGTGTATTTTATCATCTACAGTTTTTCATACTAGTTGGATTCACTTGGCTTCTTCTTGAAGGGATTCAACTCTTCCGTTTATCAATGATCGGCGCCCATTTAACACAAGCAACAGTCAAACCAAGTATCAAACTTCATAAAGACAATAGAAAACAGAGCACAAACAGATCGAACAGATCCGACTCTGTAACGTCACAATCCCCTTTACGTCATCACGATACGTCACGGAAAAAATCAAGCAAAAGTGACCAGTTCAAAGTTCAACGCGGTACTTCCTGTTGTTCGAGAATTACGTCATACTACGTCATTGGTTGGTTCATTCCTGCATTGTTCATTGGTGCAACGATACCAACAGCTCTGAATGGATATGGATTATCTGAAAAGTAAGTTTGTTTCGCTCTAAGTCGTGAACAGTTAACGCCTTAAGTCGTATTCGGTAAACTAATGGTTCAGACATGGGAATTTAAAAATTATTTATTTTTTAAATTTTTCTTACATTGAAATATTTCTTATATCAAATTTTTGGAAAATATATTTACCTGTGTTGAATTTTGTTTAGTCAGCATGCAAGTACGTAGCATAACTTTGCTAATAACCGGTTGTAATTGATTTAATTATTAACAGAACGTAAAAACGCTGTTTCTGAATGCAGGTTGCATGACATACGTACTGGAAGGTTGGTTGGGTTGGTCGACCCTAAAGATGGTTCAGGGTGATGTTGGCGAAGAAAATTATCTCTGCTCTACAGTGATACTAATCCTATTATTATTTTCTTAGTTGTTGGATTGCAAGCCATGACGAAGTGATCTGGGTCTTCGGAGCACCCATTCCCGCCATTTTTCTTTTCCATTTTGTCGTCATAATACTCGCTATCAGAAACTTCAAACGAAAAATCGAAGAAGCAGAAGATCAGAGGAGGCGAGGTCAAAGTTCGAAACAGTCGAGTTCAAAGGTGATTTCCGCTATTTTTGCCTGAAACTGCAGATACAGGGGGACTATTGTACGTTTGTGACGTTGAAAAAGCTTTATGACGTCGCTGTGTTATTTTTCAGGCGACTACTTCAAGGTTTTCGTCAACGAGATCACGTGTTTCTTCGGGTCGTCATCGACCAAGTGCAGTACACAGCGCTAGAACAGCAAGTGGTGTCGTCATGTTACTTGATGACGTAGAAGAAGATGATGGTGATGTCATACAGGTCAGATATGAATAATGTATTTGCTTGAGGTAACAATACTTAGTTGTTGCTTCATTAGCAGACGAATTTATATAGTTAAATTTTACTTATTTACTTCTACATAGCAAAATAAGTAGACTAATTCATTGCCTTCAGCAGTAGCGTGTTTGAAACATTATACAGACGTCCCTCGCTATATCGCGGTTCACTTTTCGCGGATTTTATATAATATTGTATTGTATGTATTTTAATGTGATATTGTATGTATTTTATTTCATGATAAATGCCGTGCCGGACAGTACTAGTATGTTTAAGCGATAAAAGTTAAAAAAAAAAACTAAATAACCGGTCAAATGATTGTGGCCCCCCCCCCCCAGGTAAATAAGAGTGTGTAAATGATTTATAATGGTTTAAAATATGTTTAAAAATATTCAAATAATCAATTAAATATGTGGTTTCTACTTCGCGGAATTTCACCTATCGCGGGAAGCTCTGGAACGCACTAACCGCGATAGGTGAGGGATTACTGTATACTGTATACAGATTGATATTACCACAATACAACATCATTGCACCTTGCCAAACAATGGCTGGCTGTACGTAACTAACAGATAGCTGAGAGAACTATACAAAGAGTCATTGTAGTATATTATACGCGATAATAGAAGAGGAAATTATCTTAAAATAAAATTCCAAATCATTATTACCTTCCCTAAGTATTTAAATCTAACCTGCGCGAACTGCATTCAGTGCAAGCAACCTTGCATGAACTATTGCGTGCAATCTCCTCTTCGTGCAGTGTTCAACAAACCGCATACACGCGATTTGCAGACCTTCGTTTATTAAAAAGTAAAAAATTCAACTTTTTCGATAATATTTACACCCAAAACTTGATTTTAACAGTAGCGCGCCTTGGGCACACCTAATATTTGGGATAATTTGTAAAAATTATTCGCATTCGTGATATTTTTTTGTGTAAATCGAGAAAACGCTTTTGCACTGGAATTTCCTTTTTAGTTAATATTTTTGAAGTAGTAGCTTTTATCACACGAAATTATATCACGACATGTCATTGGTTTTTACTAAGTGATCTATAAATTATACCAGACGTAAGTAGAGTTTTA
The DNA here is from genome assembly GCA_013436055.1 of Halocynthia roretzi. Taxonomy (NCBI): domain Eukaryota; kingdom Metazoa; phylum Chordata; class Ascidiacea; order Stolidobranchia; family Pyuridae; genus Halocynthia; species Halocynthia roretzi. The sequence goes on along the minus strand of QRAM01000250.1, from coordinate 83,587 downwards.
TCACCTCCTGACACAGGTTTCCTTCGTCCATGCATTACTCTTGTCTTTTTCAAGATAGATATAAGCTACCCGTATCAATTATCTTTAGAACAAAGGCAATGTACTGTAGATGTGATATTGGTGATGTTGGTAATGCAAACTGTGTTTATAATTTCTTTGTGAGCAAGTTTTATCAGTTAATTGCGCCGTTGTTTTGAGACAAACTGACAAAACATACTTTTAGGAAACGTTTGGAATAAAAAAAACTATTCCCATATATAACCTGAGGGTAATATCCCTTGTAAGAGTGAATAAGGTTAGATCATGGTGGGTAATACGTCATCTGCTCTCTTATCAATCCATAAAGACAAGCTTTTCAACCATATCATTATTGAAATGGATACTGTTACGTTGAACCCAACGTTGAAAGTAACCCAACGTTGCCTTGCTATCCGTAGATATACAGATTCAGCAACTAACCCCTCTCTGAGTTGAAGAATCGGCTACTTTGGCTGGAGTCGGAGTCGTAACCATAATTTTCCCGGGGTCAGTAAACCAACTTTTCCTGTGGATATTAATATTCTCATTACGGTCTCTCCCAAGTTTATATTGTAGGGTCTTTCACACTTATCATACAGATATTCACATACAGAAATTTTTTCCGATATTCCCGACTTGTCATCACCTCCATTTGTGAAAACTTTACTTTTTGACCCAAAAATTTAACGATATTTTCCCGAAAACAACAATTTCCTGNTCAGGTATAATTGCGCGTGAAAATTTTCGTCTGTGATTCAATCACCCGTGACCAAATCAATTCAACCGTATCACAATTGGTTACCTGTCGCGTCGCTCGTAATCAAACAACAATTTCCTGAACAAAATGTCACAGGATAAAAAGTACACGGGTCTACCTAGGTTATCCGGCATCCTAGGTTCAAGGATCACGCCGGATTAAGAATTTTTGCTTTGCGACCTAGCGTTAAAGAATATCGTTGTGAAGCAGTGTATACTGTATACAGTAATCCTTCACCTATCGCGGTTAGTACGTTCCAGAGCCTCCCGCGATAGGTGAGGGGGGGCGAAGTAGAAACCACATATTTATTCAATTATTTGAATATATTTTAACATATTTTAAACCATTATAAATCATTCACACACTCTTATTCACCTTATTAACCTTTCCCACAATCAGTGGACTGGTTATTTGAGTTTTTTTTTTTAACTTTTATCGCTTAAACATACTAGTACTGTACGGTATGACATTTATCATGAAATAAAATACATACAATATTACATTAAAATACATACAATACAATATTATATAAAATCTGCGATGTAGTGAATCCGCGATACCCCCCCCGCGATATAGCGAGGGACGACTGTATAGTATGAGATGATGTTATCACGATACAATATCCTTGCACATTGCCAAACAGTGTTGGTATATGGCAGTGTTATATGATATATTATTTTTTCACTGCGCAGCAAGAAGATGAATTATCTTCGTACGAAAGCGACGACCACCACGTGCTCGGCAATCACCATGACCACGGCGCGAATGACGTAGTAAGAGTTCATCCTCCTCTTCATGAAGTAAATCATCAAATATTTGCCGTGACTTTGCCAGACAAAAAGTAATTCTGTTATTTTTTACCGTATGTAACACCTGCTAAGCTTAAACAACAGATTCAGATATACCTGATATTATCCGTCCGCCCGTTTTCGATAAACCGTTATCAAAAGACCTTAATTTGACAAGATTCAAACATTATAATAGAAAAAAAATAGAAAACTCAAATCTCATAAAAATGGTGTGATTTTGGAATGATATATATTGATATAGAAATGATTTTGAATGCTACTGGCGTCCATATCATATCATAAGGGCTGAGAATTCGAACCTTGATTATCCGTACTTTTAGCATATCCGGAGATGTCCCGACAAGTTCGGAGGATCAAATATTAAAACGTGAAATCATTCTTTTTCAGTGAAGGCTGTGAACCACCGCAAAATTACCTAACAGCAGTATACTGGCAAGCTTGGTTGGTTCCGCTCGTTTGCGCCACCTGGACGTGTGGTCTGACAGCTATCAACTTCCGTCTGGTGGAGCTAGAGTACACATTCTGCGTAATGAATGTTTTGCAAGTGAGTGGTTTCATATTTTCTTATTTTATCACGATAAACTTAAACTTAGAGATTAGATTTTGCGGGAGGGAAGTTTAAGCTAGCAATGACAGATAATACTACACTAGTGTCGACTTTCCTTGAGTCGGAGTTGGATTTTTTTTTAATATAGCTAGGGTTTGCTGTCATTGTGAACTTGTAAAGCGTTTATTTTATTTTTTATCACATTTATTTCCTTTTTTTTTATCACTTTTATTTTATTTCGCAGGCGCTTTACATTTTCTGTTATTACTGCGTGGTTACGTTTCGATTACGTCAACGTTGGCACGTAATGACATCACGAGAAATTAATCGTGACGCCAGACCGGTCACTGTGTTGCTAGGCGACGATTCCGATGATGCTTATGACGTCATTAACGGGAAAAGAATGAGGGCGGGAAAGCGGAAAAAGAAAAAAATCCCTAATTACGATTTACTAACCCGAACCCCCACTCCGTTCGGGGAAAAGTCACATTTTCGAGAGCTGGATTCCAGCGAATCGTCCGGCGCGGGTTCGAATCCGACCGGCGGCATGATGATGAAAAACTTATCGAACGAAAATCGTCAATCGAAATCCACTGTAATCAAACAATATCGTGATTCTTACGTAGATAATGCGTCGAATATTACGCTACAATCGGAAAATATCAGTAACAATGACGCGATAAAATCGTTTCAACTTCCCGGGTTCTCTGGCGCCGATAGTGATAGTAATTTGTCGGTAGATGAAGCCATGGCAGAGATTTTAGAAACAGAGATAAAAAAACCCAAAAACATAAAAATTCGACCCAAAAAACCGTTCGTAAAATCAGGAAGTGATAATGACGTGTTAAAAAAACAACAGACATTAAGACAGACTAACAGTTACCCGATGTCGGATAGTGTCGGCGACTTAATTGATATAAATTCTGTCATAAGCGATGACCCTTTTACTTCTACCGATAATTTGCTTCAAGACAGACACACAGACAGTAAATCATCAGGCAGGAACCGTTTATCCTTTTCAGTGACACCACCCAGCATGATCGATAGCTCCCATCATTCTCCTACTGTTTCTCAAGTCTTAAAGACCCATGTTTCCCCTAAATATGAAAACGTAATCCCATCGCCACGTCACACGACCCGAAGATTTGCGCAGATAGCGATTGAAAAATCAGAAAATAAAGAAAAATCAAAAATTCGCGCCAAAAAAACAAAATAAAGCGAAAAAAAAAATCGTAAATTTTTTTATTTTTTTTTTAGTTTGTAGAAATAAAAGAAAGTTATCAGCCAGTTATTGTTATCAAAAAGATACTTTCTATGTCTCTAATAAGACAAACTAAGCATGCAAATTAAAAATATGCTCTATCTGGCAGCCCTGGTTTCACCATAATATTTATTCTTTATACTTCAATATAATAATTTAGTTCAGCTTTTCTTTAATGTATTAGTCAGAATATAGTTACAAATTTTGTAATAGTTTCTCTTGCCTCAATGTAATAGTGTCCTCAATGATTTTTATATATTCACTATAGCTAATAATATATATTAATATGAAGTAACAATTGGCAAAGTAATTGCAGTGCAGTGTTCTTCAATAACTAATTACTAAATAGTGTAAAGGCCTTTAAGAGCCTTAGGTTGGAATTTACTGTATCATAATACAGTGTAAGCCGCCCAATATGACCACGCTTAACATGACCAGCCGCTTTTTATGATCATTTTGGTAGAGTCCCGAATTTTGCCATACAAAATTCTCCGTTCATTATGACCAAACTTTGGATCTTATGACCAATGTTTCCATAGCTTTGCCGGAAAAATTTGCGATTTTTTACAAAAAGATCTTGTGCAGCGAGACATTACCAAGATTTTTGCGCCCAAAACTATTTAACCTACATAACCTATGATATTTCAAGTTTGTTTTACCCAAAACTAATCAATGTTACTTGATTTAAACGATAAATTGATTTTTTATAATTTGTTGGCTAACTGCATCGATCTAGGTTCGTTTATAGCAGTTTCGGTTTTTGTGACCATTCGGATATTATGCCAAAAATGGTCCGGTACCAAGGTGGTCATATTAAGCGACTTACACTGTATTATGATACAGTAAATTCCCTTTAAATTCCAACCCACACATATATATATAAGACTATGTACTGTAGACACCATGCATACTATCATTGAATAGGAATATAATGAACCGTAGACACCTCTACCATTACCCATGGGACATTTACTAGTTCAGTTTATTTTGATATCTGCCTGTCTCAGGCCTTTATATTCACCGCATGACTGATCATCAATGGAGTGGAATTGTATTTCAAGCGAATCCAGAAACCATATTAACCTGTTACTACGTATAATGAATGAGTTGATGTTTTGTTTGCGCTACTATAGACTGTATCTTACCAGTCCTGAAAGCTTTAGAATCAGACAGGAGTCAGTCAAGCGGGTTTTCCGTATCAGTAAAGCTTACGTTCAACGTACTGTATTACTGATAACTTTACAAAGGTGTAAAAGTATCTCAAGTTCATTCGATTACTTTAAGACAATGTACAGCTGCTATATCTACGAATAAGATAGACGATTTAGTCGCTACAGTGCTAGTACTGTGACGCAACTTTACTGATAATAAGCAGATTATATTAAATGAAAATTGAAACGAAGTTTTGGAATAGTGAGTCTCATAGTATGTATTACTGTATAACTGTATTTATAATTCCTAATTCCTAATCTTCGTTAGATGATGTCACTTCATGCGCCCGTGCAGTCTGACTGATTTAGTAGTTTATTATAGAAGCTGATTTATTGCTGAAACCCAACTGCAGTTAAATATTTTCTACTACTAAGGTAACCAGTGCTTATTGCTACATAGTCAGTGTGAGATAGGATTTGAACAGCGCTACGCGAATTATTATATCGGTTGTTATATGTGTAAACATGATAAGTACTTTGTACTTTGATTCATTCGCATGATTTCGATTTCAACGCTGTGGTGTGTACCGTTGTGTGCTACGGTTAATCATATTTATCTAGGGAGTTTTTCATTAGTGCGTTTGGTCTGTTTGTATCGCTATAATGAAGTATTTGCCTTGTAGTTTATTATTGTACAATACAGGTATAGTGTGTGTATGTGTTATAAGGCCTGTCAGATCGTGCTTATTCATAAGATTTGTGCTTATTTTGAAGAACAGAGCCTTTGAGACGCAGACAATATTATTGTGCCCATTTCTAAGAAACGTATTTTCCTATTTTTGATTTCCGTGCTTAGTTTGTCTTATTAGACGCAGAAAGTATCTAATCACAGATGTTGGTTATCGGTTTGCCCGTTTCCTTCTCCCGAAATTTATGAGATGCTTGAGCTAATTTCCAAGGACAAAGGACTGCTGAAGCAGATTATGTTTAATGAATCAGCTCCGGTTTTCTATTGGTCATTATCCCGCCACAATAAGACTAACCAACCATTCTCCCATGTGTAAACTTCTCTTGCTATTTAATTGGATTCCAACGTCAGTTGGCAGACAAGTAAATCCCATGATGATCCCAGTGATGAAAAAGCAGTAATATGCAAGTTTATTGTGTTCATGGATCATATTATTTTTCCAGAAATCTCTGTGGACCATTCGTAACCATAATTCACCCCTCCCCCCTGGTGTCACACGGGCCCTCACAGTTGCAATTTCAAACTTTGTCAGAATTTTTCCCGACATCATGATAAACAATCCCTGGAAGTTTCACAGGTAATCTATGTCAATTTATGCCTCAAAAATGACCTTTTGTTCACCCAGATGTTCACGATATCCCCTTCGGCCCTCACAGTTGCTTTGTCAAACTCCAACTTTGTCAGAATGTTTCTAATATTGAAATTTTATTGTGGTAACTCTAAAAAGAAACCATAGGACGATAAGTGTTAGTTGAAATATTGAGACCCATGGTAAAATAATGCTATGTATTTACGGTAGTAAGCGCTGTTTTGAGAAAATCTTAAAAAACACAAGTGCACTTGTCTCTATATATTGTCCTTCAAGTAGTAATGGAATCTCTCGCGACTCAAGAATTGTCTTTCGTCTCTGCCTGCTTTGTTAGTGATGTTGTTACCAAATTATCTTTTACTTAAATATTTACTCAGATAAGTGACTCGTTTCTATCGTCTTATTCACATACTGGACGAAATGATTTTTGACGTTAATAGAGTAGGAAGCCATTTGCTTTAATTTCAATGAGACTCAAGATATTTGCTCTTTCTTTGCTCTCATCCGCTTGCGCAGAGTCCAACTCCACATATGTATAACTGATTACCCTTCATCTTGAATTTAGTAGTTCATTATGGAAGCTAATTTATTACCAAAACCCATCTGCAGTTAAATATTTTCTACTACTAAGATAACCAGTGCTTATCGCTACATAGTCAGTGTGAGAAGGAATCTAAAACAGCGCTACGCGACATATTATATTCGTTGTTATGGAATAGGAAATATGCGTATAGGAAATGACATGATATGTACTTTGATTCATTCCCATGATATAGAATACTAATAGACCAAGTAGGTCGTTGACCAAGGGTCCACTGAAACTTATTTTTCGTGCGTGCGTGGATGCCAGCGTGTTACCTTGTTTCAAGTGTGACTTGTAGTTGCTACTTGCAAGGTCAAAGTTGAATTCAGACGTAATTCAGTTTCAATTATTACGTGACAATGTTTTCCAATTCGTTCAGTTCAAATTTCGGTTTCGGTAAATTTTTGCGTTTACCTGTTTAGTTTTTCATTTTTTTAGTCTAGACCTAATTTTACTCACAATAATGGTTCCGCTTAGCCTAGTTTTCATGGTTCCATGAGATTTTGTGTGTTTGTGCAACTTAATACGAGGTTTACGAGCAACAGTACTGTAAAAATAGCAGCCAGTCAGTCAGGACATTCGGGACACCCATATTTACGAAATTCTCTTCGTCAGTGGACGATCGATTGCTAGTTTCCCCCACAATTAGTTTCAAAAAATAACTTTGGTTTTGGCAAAAATTATGCAGGTTTAAAATCTGTCTCGTGAGCTTCAGCAAGTATTAGTGATACATGATAATTTGATAATTCAGCCTCAAAAAAACCGAACAACGAATTTTTCAGTGAATGCGGCAACGTGACTAGTACCCAAAATAGTATAGGGATCCCCATCCCATTTTAGATCTTTCTACCGACGTCACGTCGTTAAGGAACTTTGCTTGGAGTCATGGAATAAACTTAACAGCCTGATAACTCAACTCGTTAACTAAGTAACAGCGATTTGCACAACTGTAATT
>QRAM01000250.1:59784-74185 GCA_013436055.1 Halocynthia roretzi | reverse complement strand
TTAGTTTCTCAGCACGAGGCTCAGGGTTCTCATTAAAGTTGGTTGAAAATTTGTAAATATGTGGTTGATTTTTTGTTCTTTTCTGTAATGATCAAGCGTCTGGGGAGGAAATACAAGCATCTGGGGTTGGTAAGGGAGGAATACGGAAAAAACGTTAAGGACCTCTGCAGTAGACCTCTACGGATTTCGTTATTCAGATATTTTGAAATTTTCTCGTGAACTTCAGCAAGTATACGTAATAATGAATGCTAATCCAGTTAAATTTTTCCCTGCTATATTACCTGAAAATTACATCTTAGATTGCTTTTTGAAGGTGTAACAGATTAAATGATAATTTAGCCTTTGTTAAACCGAACAGGAAATATTTTGGTAAACGTAGCAACGTGACTAGGACCGACGTCACGTCGTCCAAGAACTTTGTCTGTAGCCATGGGTCGCGTATTACGTATGACGTATCGCATGCTACTAGCCCAGTGCATATTTGTTCTCGTTATAATCATACTAGTGTTTTCCAATACCTTCAATTCCTGGACGAAAACAAAGCCAACGGACTGGAAAAAACCATCCATGTGGTATCCAAGACTTCAGAACTTAGTAACGGACATTGATAAGTTTCTGTGGTCGGAAATAGAGATGGACGAACTTGCAAGAGTCGAAAAATCAGTTTCTGAACTTTCGGAAAGTTTCGTAGAAAAAAAAGAATATCCGGAAACAACGAAAAATTCATCTCTGGAACGAAAGAGACTCGAAAACAAATTTTCAAAGTTTAATGAACCTGGGTACATCGATCCCGACGAGTTCCCTCGTGAATTTTGTCCCAAATACCCACAAAAAGTGGAAGGGTGGATAGACATGCCAGATTTTTGGAAACATGAACCACCGACATTGAAAGAAATCGCTAAAAAATATCCCAATTTTCAGTAAGTTATTTATATATTTTGTTCCACTGTGTCTGTATGCGTATGCGTGTAGTTGTATATTTAATTTTTCATTATTGGTAACTTCATGATCATCGTTTTATGATAAGTGGTTATAATTACTTGTCCTTCCTTTGTCCTTTATGCGTCTGCGCAGTCTGACTCCAAATCTGTATAACTGGTTAAACTTTATCTTGAATTTAGTAGTTATGGAAAGCCAATTTATCGCCAAAACCCAGCAGTAGTTAAACATTTTTACTACTGAAATAACCAGTGTTTATTGCTACATAGGTCAGTGTATGAAAGGATCTAAACAGCGCTACGTGATATATTATATTCTCTACAAATGAACGCTACAGATATTCAACTTGTAAAATATCACAGTATAAACTATAATTTGATAGTTGTTTGCTTTCTTGCCTCTATTGATCTAAATTTTCTTCAAACCTTTTGCGGCCCTTCATGCTCGCAATCTTGGACCACCCTGATCTAAATTATCTGCTACAGCAAGGATGTCTCTGTTCCAACTCATAACTAACCTTGAAACCTGCCAACTACCGTTATTACTTGTGTATAGGAAATGACATGATATGTACTTTGATCCATTCGCATTATCTAGAATTAAAAGTTACTGAATTACTGATTACCATTACCACTACTTTCACACCAATACTCATACGAAAAATACTTATTTTCAGAGTTGCGACGTCAAAACCATCCGATTGTAAAGCGCGTAATCGCGTCGCGATAATAATTCCGCTACGCGATCGCGAAATGCAACTTCGCGGTTTGTTATCGCACATGCATCCTATATGGCAACGTCAGCAAATCGATTACACCGTTTATCTCGTCACACAGAGTGGAAAAGTTTTGTTCAACCGAGCTAAACTAATGAATATTGGATTTACTGAAGCGAGAAAAGGTAAAGTATTAGAATACTATCTTAGAGGAAACTAATGATGATGATACTCTGAACTTCGTATCACGCAATTCGCTACAATATTTCGAAATTTAAAATCGTCATTCCTCCACTCCCTGACCCTCTACAGAAATAAAAATGGTATTGTGGGGTTCTTTGAAGCTCCCTACATCATTTAATCATTTGAAAAATATTCTAGGAGAATATCGAAATCCAAAGATGCCACCCAGAAAATTTTTTCTTCGCCCCAAGGGCCAGGCCTCAAATAAAGTTTGGCTCAAAAGTTTCTTTACCCATACACAAACTTATTCTGAAAATATCGTGACAGGTTGATTGTTGTATAGGTGGTCTAAAACACAGAAAACTGATTTTTTTTACCCCAAAAATTGGTTTTCGGGCCCCCGTTCTTACCCAAGGGCCAAGCCCTAATTGAAGTTGCACTAAAAAGTTTCTCTATGTACCCACAATTAATCCCCCCCCAAAAAAACTAGCAAATTATCAAGTATTTTATTTATACAGAACGAAAGTACGACTGTTACGTGTTTCATGATGTCGACCTTCTGCTTGAAAACGACAAATGTTTGTATTGGTGTCCGAGCGAAGATTCGTCCGGAAGAACACATCCGAGGCATTTGTCCACTTACATTGATAAATTTGGATATGAAGTTCATTCGTATGATCTCGGATTATGCTCTCCTCTTACATGTAAGTTGGCTATATCAATTATCTTATATTTAATTATCCGAGTGAAATATCAATATATACAAGGCTGCCATTCCGTTTGAACGGGATTGTACTGTTTTTAAGGCTGTGTATGTCGTATGATATGTCAAAGAGTAAATTATAATTCAATGTGATATTTTTATTTCATTTATTCTTGGTGATATTTTAATCCTGCATATTAGTTTTGGACTGCCCATAATGCATTTAATTAATAGCTATATACTCCTAAATAGGAACCAAACCCTAAATGCCGTTTTTTTAAAAGCGTCCTGGATTTTAGTTAGGTAAATATGATAGTCCTACTTATACACAACTAGAAGAGAACATAGTCATCATTGGAAAGAATAAATTTCATTCAACTCACTCACTCACTGCCAATTACCACGAAATTCCAAAATTCCCAAAGGACATTGCATTAACATTCATGATCATAGGCATAGAAAGCGAGGTAGCAGGGTAAGCTCATACGGAGTAGAATTTTATAGGAAAATAATGATGGTAATACTTGGGCCTGGACCCGGCTTACCTTGAGATTTTGCAGTAGTAGTTTGACTACCATGTAAGTTACCCTTATAATCATAGCATAGCATAGGGAGTAGTATTTTTTGGGCAACTAACAATGGAAATACTTGGATGGAAGAAATGATATCTTGGATGATGGAAGAAGTGTTCACCAACTAATATAGCACTGTACTTGGATACTTACAGTTTGCCTACTCTGTAAAAATAATTGTATTATGTGAAGTAAAGAGAGCGTCGATATTTTATTGTGCGTGGAACAAATACAGCGGCCTTAGCTTATGGGAAATTGTTAATACAATTATTACAATGAGAATATAAATATTTAATGATATTGATATAAATATATATAAACGCACAGGTAATTGCGCTAGTAATTTTACATGGACTTTATTGCAGAATTCAAATTCAGAATTGACATCAAACTTCAGACATAGACTTCATCTTGAATTTAGTAGTTTATTATGGAAAGCCAATTAAGTGCCGAAACCCAGCTGTAGTTAAATATTTTCTACTGCAAAGATAACCAGTGCTTATTGCTACATAGTCAGTGTGAGAAGGAATCTAAACAGCGCTACGCGACATTATATTCGTTGTTACATGTGTATATGAAATGGTTTGATACTTTGATTCATTCGCAAGATCTAGAATTGAACTCTACAGTGCTCCAGCTGTACTTCATCACATTAATTCATCATATATCATCATCTAGATGCTATTTTCAGCACTTATACGAGAAATAACAAGAATTCATAAATATTAATGCGGTTGCTTTGTTATGTCTGGCATCGACTAGAATAGCAGCAGATAATAATTTCCTTACATTATTAAGTAAATAATTCATGAAAAATGTAATACAATAAACAAGGTCACGTAAGTCACTAAGTTTGTCTTGTGTGAGAGGATTATTGTTTATGTATATTTAAGTCTCAGAGAATGAGGAGACGTGGCGATAAGGGATCTAATGTGGAATTGATTATCTTAACAGCGAGACTTACATATTACATCTTCTTGTTCTAGTGTTAATCTTATCACTCTCCTCGTTCAATGTCTTTATCACTGTATCTATTCCACATTCTCCGAGAGTCGCATATCAGATGGGTCTTGTGCAGTGTACAGAAAATAGCGTTACGGATCATCATCATTACAATTGTATCTTCATGTTTCGTACTCTAGTCATTTATATGTCGCATGCTGGTATTAGCTTCAGCTGTCAATTTGTAATCACAAGCCCTCACTAAAGATGTCGCTGGTGAGTCTACTGAGGATAGGACCCCCTAATATCCCCCCCCCCCTCCCTATGTCCTTCTATGAAGATTTGTCATCAATTTTTAATGAAAATTTGTGTATTATAAAGTTACACATGAGACATTATATAAATAATTTATATGAAACGCGAATATTATTCATTTACATATTGATATGGTAATGAACTCCTTATGTTGGATTAACTCTCTCCTCCCGTGAGCTCTGTTGTATGTTCAGGGTTAATGCTGTGTAAATATTATAGAGTATAACCAAGCGCAGAGCTTGAAAGCAATTAAAATTTGTAAAATTTATTCAAACTATTTTTACCAGCCTAATGTTTGGAACATTCCAAATCCATTTCCAGATCAAAACATGAATGTCGAAGTGTTTGGCGGTGTTTCCATGTTTACAGAAGAACAATTTATAACTGTCAATGGGTTTTCAAACATGTATTGGGGCTGGGGAGCTGAGGATGATGATTTGTTCATGAGAACGTGGAAAAAAGGTAACCTACCCTTATCTTCCTTCACATTTATTCCTCAGTCTTGATATAGTATTGTACGCACTTTTTTCTGATATCTTCTTGGGTTAGTTCCTCCATAATCCTAGGCTATACTGACCTTAGTGAAAATTTGCTAAGTAAAAAAGATCAGTTTCATTATTTGACAAACAGAACCTCGAGTCTCCCCTATCACATATCTGTAATCTACTTCACAGCTTGGTTAGCAAGTTTTTTTTTACCACGCAGAATAATTTCTCGACCAAGTATATTTTATTTCTTACCAAAGATGGGGATATTTATGTAAATATAAATACCTAGTGTCCCCCGTAGCACCCCCTTAAAGTGACCCCGAGTTCACAGCAGCCACAACCACTACTGAAGTGTTCTGATACTGTATATGACCAACCTAGTGGTAGTGTGGTTGTTTTGGATTGTTATTTCACAGTCTGACTCCTAATTTTTAACTATTTATTTTTTGTTTCCAGGTTACAAGATAACGCATGACACAAGCAGTTCATGCTCTTTTCACATGATCTATCATAAAAGAGAACGAACGAATCGAATAAATGCTATCAGATATTTATTATTAAAACATGCGATATCAAGGCAAAAACAAGATGGACTCAGTAATTTAAGGTAAAATTAATTTCTAACTTTTTCAGCATGAAGTTATCAATCAGGCACTTCATAACTCACCTGTATAATATCTAGATTTGTAAGACTAGCAATCCCGACAAAGCACGATTTGCTCAATGCTGGTAAAATGACTTTATGGCTTAATGGAGAGCGTCGCCTCTATAAAATAATGGCTTGAATAACATTACAGACACCAAACAGTGAACAGTCAGTAACAGTAAAGTACTTTATAAGTTCCTTCTACTAGCAATACAGATTTGTGCCGACAAAGCGCGTTGCTCAACACTAGGAAAATGATTTAACATAACCAGATAATAATTAGCTTAGCCATGAAATGAGATATCATTTGACGATAGCAGTCTCAGCTGTACTGCGTTCTGACTCAGAGTCGGGATGCAGATCATTCTTTGTAATACAGTTATCACTTCTTCACCTGCCCTGGTCATTTCAAAGTTCCATGCAAATAGATATCTGTACAATATCTGGAATTTGTAAGACTAGCGATACAGTAAGCTGTAGACTTTAAATGCTTTTCTATGACTAATATGACCGATACAATCTAGCGTTCGATAATTTTGCTCGTTGGACGATCGTAATGGAATAAGTTATCGCTGTGAAGCAGTAAACTTATTAAATTGTGAGTGTGATTGATTACCACAATACAACATCACTGCACCTTGCCAAACAGTGTTGACTGTACGTAACTAACAGTGTTGCATGTATGTAGAAAATTATTCTGTTCTCAGGCCTATTTAATTGAACTAAACAATAAACAAATACACATTATTCAAGGTTAGGAAACCACAATTCATTGCCATTAATATAGACAGTGTGAAAGACACCACTGTATAAATATGAGCGGCAAATTCAGGTTCTGATTCGGGCGGAATCAAAGTTTCTCAATCAACCCATCTAGCTATTTTTCCAGGTATAAAATCTTATCCAAAGAGAAGACATCAATATACACAAACATCACAGTCAACATCGGAAGTCCTCCGCCAAGACTCCGTGAGTTGATGAAGGAAATGTCGCGCAGCTCGGAGGATGTGAATTCATATTCCTGCTTCGAATCGCTCATATGGATGTATCACAAAATGAAGAAAAAACAATGACCAACAGATAAGGTCGACTTCGATACAATACACCACTGCCTCGATATACGAAGTTTCTCGTAACGAGATTGAAAAGTCAAGAGTATTTTGCTCCTTAATCTCATAAAGTTCGTAAGCATGAAATAATACAGAAACTGTAGCTCATGAGCCTCAAAATTAGCTCAAGAGAAGTGTTTTGATAACACTAGTACACCAAGAATGAACTGTGTGAACTATTCTGTATAAAAAATGAATAATTAACCCAAATAATCACTAAAATTTGTACCATAAGAAAAAGTAAACAAGGTGATAATTCATCATTTACTACCCAGTAAAAATGTGCACTATATCACCATCGCATCTATCTTCAATTATCCACTTGATTGATAACAATATTTAATAGCTATAAATATGATAAACATATGTTTTGGGACCAGAAATGGGGGTATCTCATCACCCACTAACGATGCGCTTCGATTAACTAATTTTGAAACAAGTTTCAGGAACTTACTGTAAATCGTAAATCAAGGAATTGGTGTATTGTTAGTCTTCATGTGAGTGTTATTAACGTCTTCTGAGTTTGCCAATAACCCAGAAGATTATGAATGTATGGACGTGTAGTCTTAAACAGCATGAGATAAAACTTATCAGGAACAAGTTTCATACTTGTTTTAGTATCATTTTAATCATTTTTACAGAGTAGGCAAACTACTTTGCTCAATCATTCCTTGCATTATTATATCTTCACGGATATCCAGGGCCAGTTTGGTCTCCTCACTCAATGATCGCCTGTAGCACTCACAACTCCTATCACAACTACAACCGTTCCTCACACTTACAACCGACATGGTGATTATTCCATTTGCCTGTTTTGAAACCACCGCACAAAAATAATTCAGGTCATTGAAATGAAACCTGGTGATTGAGTGAGGAGTGTATTTACCGGTAATTCGCTTCGTGACCAGGTCGTCGAACGGATGCTTGATATGATAATTCGCCACCCATAATAACAGCCCTTTTAAAACGTTTGAAGGCAAATGGTTACATCAAGGTTTCCATTTTTCATTGGAAATATATATACACTGAACAACATGATATACAGTAACAAAATGACAGAAAATATTGTAAACATCATATAACTATATAAAGCATTGAAATATATGTTTTATAAAGTCATTCAACATTACAGTATATAAAAATACAAAGCATTAATAACATAAACTGCAACTTGTAGAGTTACTCTCTTAACTCATATTTATTCCAGTTTATCCGGTATCCGGCTCAATAGTGGTCTGTTCTAACGAAGGTCGACTTTATTTTCTTCTTTAAATTTTAATATGACCCCTTTTCGCCACCATACTTTTATATTTCATTATCCATATGTTTCTGATAAATTTATTAAAAAGAAAAAAAAAACGTTTTGCGATTCCACGTTGCCGTCGGTGGGATTCGAACTATCGTCTTCAGTTCCACGGCATTCGCACTACGCATTTCTCGTAATCCGTTGCAAAATTCATTTTCAAAAAGTCCTGCAACCTTTTATTTGGTACATATTTGTCAACGGTGACGTTCGTGAATAATGGAGCTCTTTCGTATTGCGTGACGCGATACCTACGTAATTAGTAATGTGACGCGATAAAAAAGTGACGTAATATAATACGAATACAACGTGATATAATATGCACTCCAACAATGACGTGTAGATGAAAAAGCTGTATACCCATGCTCTGTACCAATACCTATTGATACGCTAATTACTTACCGAAGGGTGTTGATGCCTTCATGCTTCATCCGCGAGATGGTGTGAAAGAGCAGCGAAAATCTACTTTCACTTTCAACGTTCATTTTTTCTCGTTCGTGTTTAATCATGTGGAACGAGCATATTCGACCGTACGGGCTGGAAGGTGAGTGACCTATAAGAAAAAAATTCATGTATAATAAACATGTTTTACTGAAAGTTATTAAAAAGTCAGGGTGCGTATTATACACGGAGATAAGAGAATCCAGGAAATTTTAAATACTATCAAGCAATGCGCAGGACCGGGACCGGGCGGACCCCCCCCGCCCCGCGTAGACCCATATACCTGCGCTCCACAACCTCATATATAAATCATCGTCTTCCCCTCCCCATCCCCAGTATAAATTCGAAAATCCGTTGACGTCATCCATGTGCTTTTGTGACATCATTGAGACCCCTCCGAATACTTTAATCGTCTGATGTAGAACTGTAAAAGGTAGAGAAAAAATAATTACGTCATCCACCCAATACTACGTAATAACTATGACGTAATCACTCACATGTATAAGGGCAGCACGGAGTTAGTTCATATGTGGTTTCTTCATCGTCGATTGTATCGAAATATTCCGAAACATGCCGAGCATTCGCTTGGAAGCAGTGATATAAACATTTGTCGTTTTTTAGAAGTAGATCTACGTCATGAAATACGTAACAATCGTATTTCCGGTCTAAAAAGGTCAAAGTTGAAATAAGGACAACGCAACTGGGAGGGCTGTGACAGGGGAACCAGGATTTTCATGACGTCATACCTTTTTTCGCTTCAACGAATCCAACGTTCATTAACTTTGCCCGGTTGAACAATTCATTTCCGCTCTGTGTGACGAGATAAACGGTATATTCGATTTGCTGACGCTGCCATATAGGATGCATGTGCGATAACAAACCGCGAAGTTGTATTTCGCGGCCGCGTAGCGGAATTATAATCGCGACGCGGTAACGCGCTTTGCATTCGGACGGAGAATATCGCCCTCCGACAGAAATTCTCGGATTTGCTGAAGCTATTTCGGACCAGCTTGGCGGATGGCTTGCATGCGGTATGTATCTCGTAATGTTTCCAATTAAATTTGGCGGATACTTCGGACATTGTTTCTTCAGAATGTTATTTTCCCTCGATTGATCGCCTGCTTCGTATCCGAAGCCGGTTATTAGATCGTGACCTTTTCGAAATTCATCTAAAACGTAATTTTTTTTAAAGGCAATATTGTACCATATCGATACCGCGTTTTTGCGTTCTTCAAAAGTGAACTGCCATAACTTCATTGTGCCATATATCGCGAAAAGTAACAATACCACGATGCGGAAGGCGTGTTTTTTGTAGCGTAGTAACATAGCCTTGATTCCCTACCTGGGTAAAGTGCACAATACCAATCTATATTGAAATACGTTTATATCTGTAATATAGAGAAATAGCGTAACATGACTTCTTCTCAGCTGTGTAGACGGTATACACCAGGGCTTCCTAACGTGGTCCAGGTGAACCCAATGGGGTCTACAGCCACGACAACAGAGGGTTAAAAACTGATAAACTGAAATAAACGAATAGGAATGTGGTATTCTTGTACGCTTTTTATCAAATACTAAGTACACTGAGATTAAGTAGTTCTATTAAGCAGCAAGTAGTATAATTTGACCATCCCTATTAATTCCTGGTTAAATCAGCACTTGGTGGTTCACAGCGAAAAAAGGTTTGCTAGCCTTGTCATACAGTTACAGTCGAAAAGACCAGGCAACATGTAGACGGTATACATGATAACTGTGTTTACTTTTCTTTGCAACTTTGTTTAGCTCGAACTGATTTGATTTGCTCCGACATTATCCTGATCGAAATTAATTTGCCTGGCCGACTTCAAACTAACAAGCTTGTGCTGTATAAAATTTTAGTGTCTACCTAAGTGGTATTCACATTCGACGACTGCTGCTATACTGTGGTGTATATGTGACGTACAGTATCACAAAAGAATCTTTTCAAATGGATCAAATTTCCATTGAGCTTCTTTTGTTAATCGATTTGTAACACAAATTGAAAAGTTCCTATTATATGAAACAAAACAATTTTAGTGATCGATTGAATCTGTTAAATCAAAGTACTGGAAAGAACTAACTGTGTGACGTATGATATGGTAATGTAAACCAGTACCCAACAGTCACCCTTCTATCTCCCTTACCCGGGTAATGCTTAAAATTACTCTTTTCCAGTCCATGGGAGCTGCAGCTCCCCCAGACATTCAGTGTCAGGTGTATGATGCCGTCAACCTCACTGTAAAATAATATGCAACTATCAAATATGTCATACACTATCAACTTTCCCCAGCTGATAATAAATGCAGTGCCTTCATTCGTTTTTTCACGACCCGCCGTGATAATGATAAGTATTTTTTAGTATATGTAAATTTTCAGCCCCCATACCTGGCCATATATTTTATATACCCTAAGCCTACCCCTAACCCATGGTTTACCCCGTATTAACCCCTACCAACAATCCCTGTAATAATAAATATTGAAACTGGGTGTCATTTACGTTAATTTTGGCCACCATCGAACACCCTCTAGTAATATTTCTCGAACGCGTTGTGACGTAAGAATAGGGTAATCAGTGAAGCTGGTTAATTACTTATTTGAATTTGAATGTAAATAATTACGTTGATTTTTTTGTTTTTCAATCAATTTTGTACTAAATGAGGTTAGTTAATATTAGGAAGCGGAGTATGGTGGACTGTGGTTTAATGTTCTGTGCTTTGTCATAGAGTTTTACGAAGCAAATTTGTATTTCTAGAATTGCGATCGCTATAAAACCTTTGGCTGCGTTTGCTTAAGATAATTCAGGTTCTAACAAGCCAAGGTAAAGTATAACTAGATTCTATTATATCAGGAAATTCATTTATTAAGGACTGCATCGAAGTACATTTTACTACTAATGTCATGAACAAATCATGTCATTTCCTATAGACATGTAACAACGAATAAAATATGTCGCGTAGCGCTGTTCAGATTCCTTCTCACACTGACTATGTAGCTATAATAAGCACTGGTTTATCTTAGTAGTAGAAAATATTTAACTGCAGTTGGGTTTCCACACCTATTTGGCTTTGGGTGGCCCACAGAGTCATTCCGAACAGACAATTTTTCTTTGCTGCACAGCATTGTTGCTCTTTGACAAAACTTTGCGTGAAAACTGAAAGGTCGTTAAAGCAATGACATTTGTTTGGCACCAACTGGGCCACATGTCTTTAGTTCGTTCAATAAGTGGGCCACGTACTCAACAAGTTTGGGGACCACTGCTCTAAAGTAACTCACCCTAACGTGATCGGGATTTCAGGAAGCGCTGCTAAACTAGTAATAAAAAAAGTGCACTTCATTCTGTACAATTTTTATAATATTATTTTATATTATTTTTGTTAGATATTTCTTGCACGCTATTGGCTGATAAATTAGTAGCAGTTTGATAGTCATAGGGTGGCTACATTGTATTGGTTATGTTGGTTATGTTGGTTACGATGAATATTGCGACATACGAAGAACGGACACACAAAATGTAAGTAGCATATGATATTTATCCATGTACAGTAAGATTGCTAACTAATGATTCTGTGAAAGCTTCGTCTTAGTCAGGTATTTTATGAAATACTTAAAATGTTAGGGTGACAGAGAGATCAGGATCAAGGTAGCCGTATGTACTCACTTCTCACGTAACGCCAATTTACAATTATGTATTAATAATTTATTCGCTTTTCTGACCACTGTTACATCTCGTGATAAAATAATATGATATTAGTGTTCAATACTCTTGTAACTTAGTGTACAAGAGTCTGTAAAACCACTGTGCTGCATCTTCAAGGTGCTGTGTCACCTTCTAATTCAGAATGAGTGCCCATGCCAACCTGCCAGTACTGTACAGTAGAATATTTGTGTAATTTAGTGTACAAGTGCCTGTAAATTACTGTCGAAGTGCTGTGTCTCCTTCGTCATTCGAAACGAGTGCCCATGACAACTTGTTAGCATACTATACATTATAATATTTGCGTAACTCAACTTACAAGCGCCTGTAAAACTACTGCATTTCAAATAAGTGTAATCTGACTTGCACTGTAATAAATCAATAATTTATTAGCTATTCTGAAGCCTGGTTTCTATCTGTTACGTCACGTGGATTTATTAAACCAACTAGCGTATAACAACTCGCGCTTCACCGACAAATATCTGAAATTATCATAATTCTCTAACTCAATGTATAAATAAGCACCCTGACTTTTAAATAATGTTATATTAGTCTAGTGTCTGGTGTCTAGTGTATTAGACTGGAAAACCACTGTATTGCATCTTCCAAGTGCTGTGTCACCTTCTAATTCGGAACGAGTACCCATGCCAATTTGCTAGTACTGTACAGTACAATATTTGCGAAACGTAGTGGACAAGTGCCTGTAAAATCACTTCACTTTACCCTCCAAGTGCTGTGCTGTCACCTGAATAAATAAGTTGTTCTTCCAAATCGCGAGAATCAATGGAATTCCTCATCCTATTATTCTTTAAGACATAATATAAATTGCATAACACATACTATAACATATAGTCACCTTTTATTTATTCACTTTATAAGTTTTATACATTATACAGTATCAGTAGTGACACAAATATAGCAGAATAGACGCCGCTTATTATGATCGCAGATAATGTTATCAATCGGTTCAAAAACATCTTTATATTTTATAATTATATCCATCATTTAATGTTATCAGCCAGTTATTGTTATCAAAAAGAAACTGTCACAAAGCGATCATAATAAGCTGCGTCCACTATATATTAACAAATCACTCGTTGCAAATTTCGCATATGCGTCCTGTAAAAGTACCGACACACACGCATTTGAATGCACCACTTGGACGTCTCTGACATATTCCATTGTTTTGGCATGGTTTGTCGAAGAAACATCCGTCCCGGTATTCGCACGCTGGTCCGTAATATCCATCAACGCAAGCACATGAGAATGCTGTGTCATTAATTCGTGTGCACGTCCCACCGAACATGCAAGGGCTTGAATTACAAGGTGGTCCTTATACAGAAAATAAATAAGACAGTTGTTTGATTGGATAATTGAGCCGATTTACACACGCATAATGGTACTTTTATGTGATGTCATAGAAATACATACATTCAACCTGTGTAAGTCGTCTCCGTAATGGAAATTACCGATGTTCGTATACTAACAACTGGGTTTCTAAACCTTTGATATATGGTCTTATACATGTACAGTAGTACCTCGCGTTACGTCATATTCGACTTTACGCTACTTTAAATATACAAATACTTATTATTCTAATGTGTGGTTGATGGATACATAGACCTGGTAGGGATTGTCTTTAGTAACACAGCATACTACTATAGAACACTGTCTACTCTGTTTAAAAGATGATGATTAATAGATCTTACCGAGTTCACACGTAACACCATTGCCTATGTAGCCTACTTTACAAGCACATGTGAAGGATCCAATTGTATTGGTACAATTTGCGTTCACATCACAATTATTAGCAACGGAGAGACACTCATTAACTGTAAATAAAGTAGACTTGTTATACTTGTAGGAAGAGAGAGAGGATATGGTCAATGAAGCTGGAGCTGGGATGGAAAGTAGGATAGGACAAAATATGGAGACTGGAAAATGAGGTCCCCATGCCTTACCCCTCACCCATGGATATGATAAATAGGATATGACACGTGGTGTACTTTGATTGGCTAAGATTAAATATCTTGTGGCCAGGTAACAGGTGACTCCATCTACCACGAAAACTCTATAGAACTCTGTATTGCAATACTTGGCCAGTTAGTTCGATTCAATCTATCCATGCATCCAACAGATGGGTTTGAACAGGGATTGGAATCGCATGTGGTGACCATAATTAAATAAATAATAATAATAAGATGTCGAATAACTGTTAAATTTATTTTTGTATCAGATAATAAGGTTGTTTAATAATTCTTAATTTATAGAGAATAGAATTGTATGATTCTTAGTAGTGGAAAATAACAACGATAACGATTGAACGATTAAGT
>QRAM01000250.1:0-59762 GCA_013436055.1 Halocynthia roretzi | reverse complement strand
TATCACTCCCAAAAACTAACGGTGAAAAAATATTGTTTAGAGTTTCCATATCAAATATAGAGATAAGCTAAGTCGGAAAGCTATCGAGAAAAATGTAGAGTCTCGTGACGTATGGAGAGACGAAAACTGTAGAGGAAATGAATAACGTTTCATGTAATTAGAATGGTGATTGGAATGCTTGTAAGCAGCATTGTGTATTTAGAATGGAGAATTGAATGCTTGTAAGCAGCATCGTAATATATTGTCTTGGTGATTAAATGACCGTAGGTTTATTATTATTATTTTAGATTGATTGGCCTAGCTCCCTATTACCCCTTCGAACCCGTATGCTCCAGTGTATACTCAGCCCGAAAGATAATTTCATTTGAAATATTCCTTACTATCCGTGCACGAGATTCCGTTCCAGTTGAAACCGTTATTACATGTACATGTGAAGCTTCCTTGAGTATTATCGCACTGTGCAGTCTGACCGCATGCAGTTGGAGAATTACACTCGTTAATGTCTGAAAATAAAAGTATTGTTTTCAGACTTGGGGAGACCTGGAAAAATACGCTTTGCGAGTAATGTATTAGTGAGAGGAAGGGAAATATATGACTACATTTGACTACTTTTCTACAATAACGTTTGTTCAGCTTCCGACCTTGCGGAATTCAGCAGCTGATGTATTAAAAATAAAATATACAAATACTTATTATTCTAATGTGTGGTTGATGGATACATAGACCTGGTAGTGATTGTCTTTAGTAACACTGCATACTACTATAGAACACTGTCTACTCTGCCTAATAGGTGATGATTAATAGATCTTACCTGTACAAGTAACACCATTGCCTGTGTAGCCTACTTTACAAGTACATGTGAAGGCTTCAATGGTATTGGTACAATTTGCGTTCACATCACAATTATCAGCATTGGTGGCACACTCGTCAATGTCTGTAAATAAAGTAGACTTGTTATACTTGTAGTAATAGAGAGAGGATATGGTCAATGAAGCTGAAGCTGCGGTGGAGATACTATTAGACATACCCTGGAAACTGGACCCCTGGTACCCCTGCCTTACCTTTCACCCATGGATATGATGTATAGGAAATGACATGTTGTTTACTTAATTCATCCAACTATATTTGGCTATGATTGAATATCTTGTCGCCAAGTGACAGGTCACTCTATTTTACCTCTATCTGTTGAGAACGATATATTTGGAGATCTGATTGACAGCTCATAATTATGATAATAATTAAATATATATTGAGAAAAATGAAAAAAAGATCTAGGAAAATATA
This sequence comes from Halocynthia roretzi, assembly GCA_013436055.1. NCBI lineage: Eukaryota > Metazoa > Chordata > Ascidiacea > Stolidobranchia > Pyuridae > Halocynthia > Halocynthia roretzi. Next base: position 58,478 of record QRAM01000250.1, on the reverse strand, counting down.
GAACAGTAATTATATTTAAGATGTCGATAATTAATCTGTAGTGGGTATGCGTATTGCGTTTTATTTTATATATTACTATACAGTACAAGCTGACAAATAAAAATTAAATAAGCGTAAACATACCTTGAGCAAGAACATAATTCTTTCCACCAATTATGACCAATCCAATAAGCAAGTAAGCGTAGAACATCATTATATTATGAAGAACAGCAAATACTCGTTGTAAAACTACAATAGCTCTGTTAAAAATAAATCCACAGAACTTAATAACATTAGGTTAATACCAGTAAAGGTTTCCCCATTAACATACAACACTGCACAGATCTGCTAAAGCGCACTCTTAATGAATATCGGTTTCAACTGATTTTAGATTCTCGCTACACAAGTATGACTAAACCTCCCCGAGTGTAGTTTCATGCTAAGCCCGGTTGTTTTTTCCGTTTCAAGAACAATTTATCATCAGAACAGAACCGAACAATAGGTTGTGAATAGTTACGATAGTTACGTAAGTTTGGTTGTATAATATGTGTCTTTATATACAGATCGACCCTCGATAATCCGAATCTTTGTATTCCGGGTATCCCTAATCCGATAAACTTAGTTTCACTTCAAGTATCCGTTCTCCAGTGATCCCTCCATTTTTTCAACTGATGCGAAATGGTAAAGGGAAAATTGTTAGCGCAGGATATTGGCGGGGAACACTGCTAGTAATGATTAGACACAGCGAAATAATTAGCTAAGCGCTATGGATAACACGGATCCCTTGATTACTAAATAGTCTCATCTTATTTTATCACTAGAAAATGTTAGTACAGTGTTTTCAGCTATCTCTCTGTATTTTAGCTGCTTTAGTTGTGTTGACAGTTACAGTTAGGTGGCTGGTTCAGCATATTTATCAACTGTCAATCTTGTAGTGTCACCTTTATGGATGCCTTGTTATAAGTTGATGGCTGAAGCCAATAACCTATATTGTTGTAATACTAGCATGGAAGATGTAAATGAATAGAGCAAGAAACATAGAGATACAATTGTATATGACGATGATGGGGTCGAGTGATAAGATTAACACTAGAGCAAGGAGATGTAATTTATACGTCTCAGAGAATGTTGAGAAGTGGCGATAAGGAAACTATTGTTGAATTGATTGTTAAAACTGAATGCAATAGTGATAACTGTTCTGGATTGTAGAGAAAATTAGAATTATTAATAGAATTGCATAGTACAGTAGTGCCTCATACTTCGTACTCGTGAATCTTCGTAGTATTGAGTATTTATGTTTCTTTTTCAGGGCATTTACTTCAATCTAGTATTCCAGACAACCCTATATAATATATATCAGTAATGTAGTACAATACGCTGACCTTCAACCCTATCCTGTGCTACAGCCCGAAATGGATTATGCAATAATGACGTCACTACATACACGTTACTGGCCTTACTGTATTACGTCACTGATGCCACTCAAGGATCTTCAATCCCAGAGGTACAGCCTTATATATAGTGATAGTTTGTGTATATATATATAGCCATATGATATGTATAATGACTGCTTCATGTTAGACAGTTATAGTATTTTGAATACTAATGTTTCAGCTCAGATTGAATTATTGACTTCACCGCAGATATGATTTTATCAGTTAATGGTAATGATTTCTAGTAGTGCTCATTCACAGGCAGTATAATATTTTGTAGCTAGTTCATGAATATTAAGTTTACTCATGATTATTCTCCTGCTGCTCCTGTCTCTCAGCAGATCTGGATAGAGGATTCCTCAGTAGTATTTGATCCTGGTATAGGCTTGATGTTTGTTTGACACTATTCAATCCAGATTTTATTACTGACTTCTGAATTAAAGTAATCCTGAGATTAAGATTCACAACTGCTGAGTTTGTTAGCGCGCTATGTTTGTTTTTGGTTTTGAGTTTGAGCGCCTGTAAGACTTGCTTCGTCCAACTTTTGCCTGATCTTGTTCCATGTTTCCATTTCCATTTTTCTAGCAGATATCTTCATAATACATAGTTAAAGATCATAAAAGAAAATATTAAGATCTAACTTTTTATTTTATTTACAATAATATCAACGAACCCATTGTTATGCAATAAATAAATGTCTGGGTAAGAGAATGGAACGAAAATGCGAAAAAAAAGAAAAAAAGCTCGAATTGAGAAGGAACACCTAATTAAATGGCATCCGCCGATTCCGGAGTCGTGGGCGGGTGTAATCCTTTTCAATTGACACTTTCAGGGCGTAACAATACTAACGGTTGGTCTCTTTTAAGCGTATTGTGACGTAATGATTGACATTGCGAAATAAGAAAATGACGTCTTCTGTTTCAAGATGAAATTACAATTGTGACATCATCAAATAATTTACAGTGATCGCGTAACAATGCATTTGTCAATGACATCATAATTCGAATTATAGTTGACTTGTTTCTTTTCAACCACTTCTGAAACAAATGAGATGGTTATGATGACGTAATCGATTAGGTAGTTGTTTAAGGACGTCATGCTATGACGTGTAGTACTTACAGTAAAGATATAGACGCCCGTGATCTCATTTTTGCACATATAATAAATCTTGTCCAGAAACAGCTATTATGGCATGGTTTAACTGAAAAAAAGAACAAAATGTGTGAAACGCGATGTTTTGACCCAAAATTGAAGCAATCACCACTTGCTAATTGTTTAGTTTGCCGGAAAGTAGTTAGATTTGCATTTTTACTAATAAGCAGAAATTCACTAGACGCTATTCTGAATCCATTTCGTAACTCAAATGTCGTGCAACCAGGATTCAGAACAGCGTAGCGTTCTCACGAATACTCTCCATAAGCAATTACAGTGATTAAAGCTTGTTATTAGCAAAGTCATGCTACGTACACCTGCGTGCTGACTAAACAGAATTAAGCAAATAAAATGAGCTTTCTTGAAATAGGTCGTCTACAGTATCTTTTATTTCTATATTTTGCAGTGTCTTTAGTTATTCCAATGATTCCCTCAACGTCCCTCTTCCCCTCTTCAGGTCAGAAGCTCAACTCCCCCCAGCCTGGCCCCAGTTATAATTTCAAGCGCACCCAGGGGTTTTATAAATATATATATTAAGCTATGAATGAATTATTAATAATAATAATATCCTTGAATCTTCCTCTATATATAGATAGGGCTACGTCTGATATCTAGTGAATAATTAAAAGTTAATTCTTGTACCCTGCAAAGCCCCCTTCCACATTCCAAATAGCCCCAGAAGGGGTACAAGCACCCCTGTTTGGGAGTCATTGGGTTATTTCGTGCAGAGATAATTTTTACAGTCTCGTAAAAATTATGTTAGTCGTAAGAGAAGCAGTTTTTATGTATTTCATAAAAACCAAGCGTAAATTTCAATTAATTTTTTTCGTATCTCACCGCCCTAACAATACGACTGTTCGCATTGCGCGGAGTTTTCTGCATTGTCCAGATAGATGAACATAAAGACATGATGGTGCACATTTGCGATCTGTAGTTTAATAATTAAAAGGGTAATTATTAAGGAATTGAGATGATGAAGTATTTCAGACCCAAGACTGAAATATTATCGTTAACAAATAAGTTTCGTTTCGTTTTTCTAGTGTTGTTTAGTTCAATACTTAAATATACACATGTTCTCTATCTAACGTAAGACACACATACGAATATCTACCCGATCTTTTTGGTTTTGCTTTTTAAGTGCTTATGCTTCGAGTTCCCGGAGGGTGACGTATTAATTTATACAGTATTCCATATAGTTGAAAAATAGAGAACTATCAGAGTGACAAGCCCTTCCCATTTTAATCTGCTTCTAGGCTGAGTACTTGAATGTACACAGGTTAATATACCTATAAATATATATGCATATATATATATAAACGTATTTCAAATAATTTCTAGCAGTCTGTACATACTTTAATTTATCGAAATATCTATGCTTACATTGTGACATAACACGTGACTTATCTCTATCAAATAAGATCTAGGGGTGACTTTGAAAAGGGGGTTCTGGGTCTCATCTGATCTGAGTTTGAATCCGGATTATATAATGTTTCTCTCGACATGGTTCTCCACTGCACCGAGATAGATAGATATGTGTCAGCTATAACATCTCAAGCTGCTTCATTGTACTATTTACCAAGTTCATTCACATCCGCCTGTTTCTATTATTTCTATCCGCCACAATTCCACACCACCCTTCAATATTCAGCTATTTATACTTCGGAAGTAAAATAGCAATAATTTTGGGTGTAAACCGAAAATTTCAGAGGTAAATTCTGGCAAATATTTTTTAAGGTTTCCCAGAGATCGGAGAATCATAATTAACGGGGTTTTTGACCAAATTATATCGGTTCGCCTTCGTTGATTCCGTGACGCGCGAAATTTGTGAATTATATTTTTTCGTTTACGGCCGTACGTATATTGGATGAAAAGAGATCTCTATACATTGTTTCGTTTACGGCTGCACATATAAATGTATCGGAAGGCGAACCTGTAGTTTTAAATTGGCGGATGGTTTATTTTTGGTCTCTCTCCGATTCCTCCTAATCCCTGAATACTTCATGCACGCACACACGAACAAACAAACGCATGCATTATAACACTCACACGTGTTGCATCTTCTATTGGAGAAACAATAAGTCTTGATCACGTCTTTGCTCTTCAGACATCGACAATGTATCTTTGACACGCGGCAGATTTTATTTTTCTTCCCCCAGCGTTTGTTAGGAATCCTTTTATCTTCCGCTTCCTCTTCATCACCCTCCTCTTGTTCTGCCGTCTGTGCTTGGATAGCGCCGGCGGATTTTAAGATCGGCGTCTGTTGCGGAACATATTTTCCCTAGTGAAACGAAATGCATAAAAATGCAAGCGGGTTAGTTAAGCGAAAGCAAATGACCTGTTAGGTTAGTGGTGGCAGATAAATTTTGTAGTTGTAATAATTGTATTTAAGCGATTCACTCTATTCACACCTAGGCAAGCTATTCTTTTCAGTTAAAATTAAGCTTTTAAAGTTACTTATAATTTGTTGCTGGCGACTATATCTGTGTGAACTACTTCTTATATTTGCTTCGGAATGATTTCCGGGTCCAAAACATTTGACTGCGTTGTTTTCGGGAAGTCAGCGTTTACAAAATTCCACGAATTTAAATAAACAAGGAAAGTCCGGTTCACTTAAATGTCATATGTTGGTAAAACTCACTGGTTTCCGTGTTTAATGTTAAATGATATATGAATATATTAAAATCATTATTTCACTTCATGGCAATCTGTATCTTAAGCTTAAGCAAATGTGCCTGCTACTGATATTGTAAATTTCACCTGAGCTTCTGTTCCATTATTTTATTATAATTAATAAGTTACCATTGAGTGATAATTGCTTGCTGTTAGGTATTAAATAGGTAATTCTGTATTGCAAAGCAGCATTACGTAAGATGAACTTGTTTTAGTATTGGCGGATGGATCTTTGCTAATATGGCGGATGTCTTACCTCTCGTTCTATTTCTTTACCGATAATTCGTTCGAGTACTGGACAGGTTCTCCTACAAACTTCCGCTGGGAGTTGGTCAGAGCCGAGAGCGCATTGTTTCTGCGTCTGTTTGGTAACAAAATAATAACAATCACGTCATAGAATTGCTAAGAATGTGCTTTGTCATCAATTTAAAATGTGGTAAATAAATACGGTCGTAAACGAAATAGTTCAATAAAATATTTTGGTTATAGAAAATGAAAGTCGAAACGAAACAAACATTTAGTCCTGTTCTATATCGTGAGAATGAATCAAAGTTTATATCATGTCACTTTCCTATGCACATGTAATAACGAATATAATATATCGCATAGCGCTGTTTAGATTCCTTCTTATACTGACTATGTAGCAATAAGCAGTGGTTATTTCAGTAGTGGAAAATTGTTTAACTGCAGTTGGGTTTCGGCAATAAATTGGCTTACCATAATAAACTAAATAAACTACTAAATCTACTAAATACAAGATGAAGAGATGAAGTCTAATCAAGTATACAGATATGGTGTCGTTGGAGAATTGATTGTTATAAAAATATCTTTCTAAGTGTCAAAAGTGTAAATATTTAAATAGACAAATATTTGAAAAAATATATTTCACAAATGGGAGAGGAGATCCTTGTTTTTTTTCGGCTCAATATTTTTGTGTCTCTTTCCGCAACAAACAGTGTATACGATCACGTAAACAATTGCTCGGAAGTTCCTATCACAAGAAAATTATCGTGCTCTGAGCGACGTCGTTTGCTATATCGTTTCGTTAACGTACGTACAGCAGAATCGTATAGTCTTGTTTTTTTATTTTAAACAGAACAATGCAATTTATTTGTTTTTCGCGAAGATTGGCGATATTTTGACAGGTAATGGTATCATTTCGTTGACGGTCGTATTTGGATATAGATTATCATCATGGCGCCTTTTTACCATTGTTTCGTTAGCGTGCAAGTACGTTTGAAATATGGAAAAGTTGGGGAATTTCGTTGGCGTCTGTGGAAGAGTATTAAGTGTGTGTTTCGTTTACGTCCGTGCAAGTGTTCTCGATTGTTAATTAATTCTTCTTGTGAGGTAATACAACATAGTTACGGATCCAACTGACATGAACTATGACATCACAGATGAAATATTTTACGGACGCTAACGAGATGATATATGATGATAAAAAAACGCTTAATCATGTATTGATTAATTTTTTATGAATTGTTTACCGGTGGTAGATAGAAATATATATTTGACTTACCTCAATACATGTAACTTCTCTGTCGTTGATAGCTGTAGAGAGTAAAGAAAGAGAATATCATTAATCAAGTTGAAGTAATATATATATATATTTTTTTGATAATTTTTTACCTAGCCAAGTTATGGTTATGTATCCATTAAAATGTGTTGTCGGTTAATAAAGTAATAAAGTACATTATCCTGCATTATCAATACCCAGTCCTTGATACAATAATATCCCTCATTGTGTCGTTGATTAGCTCCAGAAGTCATGACGTAAGCTGGAGCTAATACCTTATTATGATAAACACCTAACATGAAGAATTAACAACACGTGGAAGAATATTACTCGGTATTTGAATATGCCAAAACTGCTTAATCACGAGATTATCTTTCCAAGCATTATATCTAGTAAGTGGCTTCTTAACAACTTGTATACTGGTAGATCATTGTCATAAATAGGACGTACAGGAGACCCCCACGTAGCTGATGTTTTTTCTGATATGTTTTTAGCCTATTGACTTGCCCCGGAGTGTTATTATTGAAAAAATTTTAATATTGAATGTTTTAAAGTTTAACGAGCGAGTGAAACGACCTTCGTGCGATATCGTTCATTTTTTCTCGCGAAATTTCGTCGCGTTGTATCGTAGCTTCAGGGTTGATGCTTGTTTTGATTCCCTATCTCTAACATTCGGGTTTTTCGAGAGCAATGGTTGCTCGGTCATAAGGGTTGTAGAGTTATTCACTGTCAGTTTTATGTATACCGTGTCAACCTCCAATTAGAGAATCATAAAAACATCTTTATATATTATTTACAATACATCAGGGCGTTTTATTTCATAAAGGCTGTAGAGATGCTGTTGCCCCTTTCAGTAGATTATAATTGAATTTTCATTATTGATAAACAGTAAAAATGGAAACTAGAGTGAACTCAGCGAAAGATTTACAAAGTATCAATTCCTCCCAGCTGACATCAAATGAAAAGTTAGTGCTTTTAGAAGCCACTGCCTCGCGAGTAGAATATTAACATAAGTGCATGGATGTGTCTTCCTTTCTCCATTAATCGAATTTACCACTTGGGTAGGCGAAATATTAGGGGTAATTTACCCCTTTCCTTGAATGTTTTATATATAAGAAATGAATGACAAACTTACAGTAGTACGATAAGGAAAATAGATTTCCAAAGGTTCGACAAGTTCCAAAATCCTCGTCGCAAATTAAATCCACCAATATAGTTTCTCCTTCTTCTGTGTCAGCTTCATAAACTTCGTATGACATAGTTTCGTTGATAACTGCCAAGATTGCGTTGTTGTGGAGATCTTCAACCTGTATTATATAATGGTATTTACAATAATGAACACATAACGGCACGGCACGTTAGGTCATAATGATAATAGTTGATATACTACATGATAGTAACTCTTTGTAGAGTTCTCCTGATATCTGTTAGTTACGTACAGTCAACACTGTTCACTGTTTGGCAAGGTGCAAGAATGTTTTTTCCTCATATATTGGTGATATAAAGCTTATAGCATGTATATTACGTCACCACTTGACTGTGTTTGTTATCTTACAAATTCTAGATATTGCACAGATATATTACGAACGGAAGGTAATGTCTTTCTATTGTCAGTGTCATGGGGAACGGCTACTATAGGTAGACTATACATGAGGATGGCTAGAATGTGTCATCACTATTCATAATGACATCACAAAGTATTTCAAACTTACAATGATTGTTGACCCTTCAGTCAAGTGAACATCCCTCATTGAGATGTAAACTCTTTTCCTGTCCAGAAATTCAATCGATTTAACGATCCAGCAAGTACTTGTTAGTCCAACTGCGTGTTTCTCAGTCGGAAAGATAATTTCGTCCGATCCAGGATTCAGGATTGTGCAACCGACTGTAATAGAACGAGTTAGAAGTTAGAAGAGTTTTAGTTTCGTGATATAGCTGTGAAATTCAATAATGTCAGTTTTCCAGTAGTATTGACAAATGGCAAAAACATGGAATATTTTATTTCCCCTTATCTATTCGTTATATCAGTCACTTGCTGTTATCTATTTCCTTATCGGTTTTCATCATCATTTTCATTTTCGTAGGGCGTTGATTTAGTCATCCCCAATTACTCCTATTGTTATACTATAATCGATGTGTTATTATGAATCATAACTGATCTTTCTAGTTTCGACTGTACCGTAATAATATGCTTGAAAGTGTCCTCTTTCGTTTGGTAGAACGTATAAACTAACGGATGTGACGTTTTGCGCCATAAATTCAAAACTTCCGGATCTGTCCGAGATCTGCTGCCATCTAGTGCCTTCTGGTGACGTCATAATGATGAATATGCCCTCGGAAAGGTAGAAATCCTGGAAATGAAAATTAAAAATGATTTATGTGATAATAACGGTCTATGTGCTAGTGCTATTATTTGGCGGGTGTGACATGTGTGGTGAGTGATATTATTGTCATTAGCGACATAAGTGTTATCAGAGTATAAAGCCGTGTCTCTCATAGTTTGGTTATGATTTTGCAATGTTTCTTCGAATGATGCAGTTTGGAATTCCAGCGTTCATTCAATACGAAAATGAATACCGGTCCTGATATACATCTTTTATATCATGGTCCTAGGTCCCCTAAAATATCCCTTTATATATATATATATTATGTCTGAAGTATTTCTTGAACATTTAAAAAAATAAGTATCCATTAGTAATATATTTATTCAGAGACCACTCTACATAACCATTAAGAAAACTTCATTTCTGATTTACTGGTAAATCCACCATTAGTACAATAAGCACTATTTCGAATTACAAGAAAATCATCAACTTGAAACTGGTTATAACTGGTTCACCAAGTTTTTTTTTTCTTTTTGCCCTTGAGCAAATATCTGCTGCTGAAAATCTTGACTTTGTTTCGATGTTTATTTATTTCGTTTCAAAACCGTAAATTGCACTTTCACAGTAACAGAAATTGCTTTTTCGATTCCTGATTAATTTTAATAAGTAGCTTCTCGAGAAAACTCGTAAAATTGGTGAAAATGTGGTTTATATCTTCAAACTGAACATTAGTTCGTGATTGTTGCAGGACAATGTGGGATGTGCGATTATTTTGTCGTCACGAATGGTAATTATGACATCGTTTATGGAATAGATATTCATATGGCGTGCAAGCTTATTTTGTTATCCATTTTGGTGCAAAAAATTCGCTGCAATTGTCGGCTTAGATCTATCTATACATGATATGAATATGCAATTGATAATAATAACTGGCTGATAACATTAAGTGAGGGATATGAATATGCAATTGATAATAATAACTGGCTGATAACATTAACTGAGGGATATGAATATGATATACAGTGGAAACTGCTTATTGTGTTCGCTGATGATTAGCTTCAACGTCACTTGTACATACTTTAGCATTTCAGGGATGATGGAAAGTTGGTATCCATAATTCAAACACAATTGTAAAACCTTTCTATAGTTATTATACTATTAGTACACCTAGATCTCACCTTAAAGACAATTGTAATAGATGTTGATAATTGTTCATGTGATGGATTAATACTCCATGATCTTCCACGGAATGTATATCTTTCCAACATACCCAGATGTTCAGCATCAAAATGTATCAGACCTCGCAAATCCGTACATGGTGATTCGTTATCACAATATTTGAAATTCGCTGAAAAAAATGATAGTCATGACGTAACAATTATTGCGATAACATAAATGAATATTAACTTTCTATATTATGCCGTCACACTATGTGTGAATTACTATAAAATATATGTATAGGTAATTTCGTGACTCGAAATCTTGTTGGAGAGAATGTCGCGCATCCTGCTATATAGTTTTGACGTAGTATGTGATATTATCTTTCATAAATTTGATATTTTATGTAGAACACGCGACATATCGTATATGTAATATGATAGCAGATCGTTTCCCGTTTCAATTTTCCCGACATCCGCCCTCGCTAATGCATTTTAATGATTCCTATTTACCCAGCACTGGTGCGATGTTATGGTGTTATGTTGCATAGAACTCGGTAAAAAAACAGACTGCTTAGCTGTAAAAGTATGTGAAGAATTTTGTAAGATCCGAAATAAATCGAAATAGTTTAAGAATTCATTCTGGACCAATGCAATTGATTCTGAGATATTTAATAGAAGCGTGAGTGAAAAGAAATTATAGTTTTATATGATAAATTAATACCTCGGTGACAGAGCGATAATATATCGATGCATTCAAACGGTAGAGCAGTGATTCTTAACGTGGGCGGTACGTCATCCCTGTGGACGCTGTGGACTATATATTTACGAAGGGGCGCTTTCGGGAGCACTGGGTGTTTACATTTACATAAATATCCCTAACTTTGGCAAGAAATAAAATTACTGCCGTTGGCTTATCATACTCTTTACTTGGTTGAGTAATGATTCCGTGTAGTGAAAAAAAATGCTGACCAAGCAGCGAAGTAGATTACAGATATGTGATAGAGGAGACCGCAGGAATAATTCTATGTTTTTATACTTTGAAGTGTTTATAAGATACATATGGAGGTGCATATACTGTAGTTTGTATAATCGCTTACCTGGATTCAGAGCTTCTGTCGCCAAACATCCCAAAACCACACAAATAACTATTGACAGCTTCATTTTTTGTTGAAATATTATTATTTGATAATTCTTAAATTAATCTGTAGAAAATAAATTGTATTTTACACTGAAATATTTATATCAAACACATTTGATACTATATTGAATTTTCGTGACGTGAAGTGTATTTTATTTCTTTGGACAAGAACATTGAGACTTAGCTAAGCCCTTGTCCAAGTAACCCATACATCGACACTAACTTTACATTGGAGTTACAGAAAATATTACTTCACATACAAAAATACGGCTATTTTATAACGAGATATTTAAATTGTAAAATACTAAAGTTATAAATAGTAAAGATTCCAAGTATTTCGTCATTTCATGTTGTGATACTTCCGTAATTCTATCTATCTAGCACGAGTCATAATTCAATTAGTCATTAACACCTTCTCCAGAATTCCTCTATTAATAAATTACTTAATCATAACTCAAAGCATGGTCTGACATTTTATCATTAACATGATTTTACCAAGTTAATATTTCCTCCAGTTTTCCAGAAATAGTTTTGATCGGTCGACAGCAAATTGATAGATTCAATCAGTTCCCAGAGTTAGATGTCATTCATCATTTACCGTCTATTATTAATTGAAATAACTTCTTCGCGTGCATGAATGAGATCAAATATGGAAGCACAGAACAGTTTGGTAATGCATTTGGCAATAGTTCTTAATATTTTCCGTTGTGACCAGTAAAGTCTTAAGTCTGGTCTAAAACTTAAAGTTGTTTGCTCTCTCATTAGAACAACGTGCGGAAATTACCGAAAAAACTTCACGTCACAAACTGTGGTTTCAAATGTTAGTGAAAACCGGTCAATTCAGATTAATAGTTAGGCGCGATCTCATTGAATATTGGATTCTTTCCATGTGTGTGGTCTACCTATCTTATAACTTATTATAAAAGTATCTGCGTTGTCCATAAAGTTATGAGACAATATACTGTGGTTGTATATGTGTTAGAATCTAGCAACTTTTGAGCCAAGGTATATCATGTTGGCCAATATGTTCTTAGATCTTTTGCGTTAGTGAGACATTTGAAAACGTTACTAACATAAATGGATGCAGACCAAAAGGTTCTAAGACATTTTGCACCTATGCAAGATGAGAAAATGTTAGCAACTTAGTAGCCATACATAAAACTTCGCAAAATGTTTTTAGACCATAAGAGAAGACTTGTCTAAAAAGTTCTTAGACGTATTGCGTTAACGAGATATTAGAAAATGTTCCGAATTTACTTGCCAAGCAAAAATGTTTGGCTAATAAATAAATAGATTATTTACTTAAGAAATTATATGCAATTATTCTATAAACATTATAGCCAGGTGTATGTTCAGGTGGCCAATAAGTACGTGGACAAATCTCCGCCGTTGTATATTGGGGAAAATCCACGATTTATTGCCAGCGAAATTTTCGGAAACTCACGCCCTTTTTCGCGGTTCTTTCGAGGTGGTTATTCGCGGAACGCGTCATATTTATTATTACGTATTTTAATCCAGGTATTCGCGTATCGCGAAATAGTATTATATATAAATCACCATTCTACGTATAGTGAGGAGATATTTCACCTTAACTCTGACATGCACACCGCGAATTATGACATTATTACGTCGTTGTATTATTTACGTCATAATACGTTAGGTGCGCAGAGTGTTTTCCGTGATGTCACAATGTCGTAGAATTGTTGAGTTCAAGCAATTGGTTCAAGTATATATTACGTTTCGCTGTGATTGTTTAAAAATTAAAAATTAAAAAAAAATTAATTTATAATTAATGTAATACGTTGTATTTAACAAGACGCCGCTTATTATGATCGCGGATAATGTTATCAATCGGATATTGTTATCGATATTATTAGGTTCAAAAACATATTTATATTATATAATTATATTCCTCACTTAATGTTATCAGCCAGTTATTGGACTGCGATCACAATGAGCAGCGTCCATTTTATTAATATTGCTTGCTTGTTATATATTTGTTTTCAGTCAGTAATTCTTTATTGTCAGATCGGTATTTATCATTTCAATTCTACGTCAATACCTTACTTACTAGTAATCCTAACCTACATCATCGTAACTTTCAAACTACTCGATAATGCTCTGTAATTGGTACAAGCCACATGCGGTTAGTAAGCGGCTGGTTAAGACTTTCATAGACAGACAAGAGTTGCTAAACCACGGCTTGCAAGTCATATACGGCCCGTGGACACATTCAATATTTTATCAAAGCCTTTCACACTGGTTCCACTAGTTTCCATATTATATAACTACGTAAACTCCCATTTCTCGCAAACACATATATAAAAATACATACATACATTAGTTTATGTAAGTAAAGTATAGTATATTTTCTAGACTATTTAGTTCGTAACACGAAGGATTTCGGGGCTAGATCTTGGTGCTAGGATAGAATGCAGTCTACCCCATTGTTGGGGTTTGGTGGTTTTAAATAATTTTTCATTTTTAAAAATTTGACTCGAACCCAATTACGAATCCCGAAAAAAAAACGTATACAACAAACTATAATATTACGTACACCTTTTCCCTATCCCATAATACAATGAACCGATATATATATATAAGTCTATCCAGCAAATCTATATTTTTCTACCGTAGCCTATCAAGGCTTGGTTTAACTACAAGTTTCTATCCGCCCAATCCTATATCTCTTTCGTTGCCGCTACCGCTGCATGCTTTAACTAAACCGTCTTTCGACTGCACACGCGATCAGTCTATGCAGCTTTATTTATACAGCGCCTCAAGTAAAGTCATGACACGGTTGTTCAGACCAAAAAAAAAGACATGAAATATTAACCCGTTTAACCCTCGCGGTTTCTTGAAATAGAAGTACAAATAGTGAGACCACTTAACAGTGAATGATTGTGAAACCAGTATAATCTTCATTGACCGATTCATTTCAACGTCTATTTTTAGCTGTAGAGTTGAGATTGTGAAATACATTCGACTTCAAACACAACGCGCTCGTTATAACTGCTAGAAATAATATATAGGTTCAAGGAATATTGTCTGTGAATTGTAATTAGAGTGTTAATGATTGAGGTGACCAACGGACACTATACTGCTTTGTATTTATAGTAAGTGAAATATGCGAAAGTTAGGTTTCAATACTGCAATCCTAACTGTATCTATTCACTTGGTTTAGGTTTCGTTTTGACTGGAAAAAGATAAACAGCGAATTGATTTGATTCATTTCTTAACAAGATAAATTCACAGCAATGAAAGTCTTAATGGAATTACGTGTTAATAGCTGTTATTAATAGTTGTTAATAAGTGTTATTAGTTATATCCTACTGTAGGTTCGTTTATATATATATACGTTATGTTATATGACTTTGGATAGTGAATCTTACGATATATATATATATATATATGTAACATTAACTACATTAAAGAAACTTAACCGATAAAACTTGCAATGAAAAGGGATTATAAACACAGCTTGCATTACCGACATCACCAATACCACCACACATACAGTACATTGCCTTAGTTCTTGAGACAATTGGTACGAGTAAGCTTATATTTATGTAACATTAACTACATCACAGAGACTTAACTGATAAAACTTGCATCATCTGATCACAACATCACTGATACCACGCTTCCAGTTCAGTGTCTTAGTTCTGTGGAGAATTCATACGAGTAGAATTAAACACAAAAACTGTTGCGTGGTCGTAAGTTTATTTTTTTCGTGTATGTATTGTTTCCCTAACTGCCCAGAGGGCTTTAGGTCTCTACTTGTATTAGTAATTCAAAATGACTGACGCTACAGCTACTGACGACGCTGCCACTCACAAGAGTGCGAAATGAAACGGGCACTACAAACAAAATGATCGTCAAATATTCGTTAGCCGTGATTGTCAGTACATTCCGTTATATTTTTTTGGTCAAAATGATAGACCCGGGCCCCATTTTACCCCCCATGGTTCCACCCCGCCGATATAAACATATCGCGGTATTAATGTTGGAATGGTTTCAATAGTTTCTTGCGAAAGAATAGTTCATGACCTTTTCATTGTTTCTTATTATGTAGAAAGAACTTTCGTTGCTAGCTACAACCTCATCCCTTTGCCAAGATGTTTGAATACAAATCGAACATTGCCTTATTTTTGAATTAAAAATGTTGCAACAATAAATGTCAGACATCCGTTCGCTCACTCATTAATTACCGTCCATTTAACAGACGGATTGGCACAAGACATTACGATAGCTTCAGGTTTCTATTCTCAAGACTTGTTGTAAAGCTATTAATCGGTTCTCTATTTCCAGCTTAAACTCATTTAAATACAAGTTGATATGTGGGTTAAAGGTTACGTAAAGTTCAAAGGTGAAAAATACCACCTTACTAGTTATTTAAAATCTTTCCTAAATCATTTACAGTTGTAAAAACCAATGGAAAATGTTGGTGAAGCGGAATGCTTAAAGTACATATCATGTCATTTACTATACACATGTAACAACGAATATATTATGTTGCGTAGCGCTGTTTCGATTCCTTCTCACACTGACTATGTAGCAATGGGGGGTGGTTATCTTAGTAGTAGAAAATGTTTAATTGCAGTTGGGTTTTAGCGATTGGATGCTTCTATAATAAACTACTAAATCTTATAGACATGTAACAACGAATATATTATGTCGCGTAGCACTGTTCAAACCCCTTCTCACACTGACTATGTAGAATACAAGAATGAATATAATATGTCGCGTATGTTGTCGCCGTTCAGACACTGTACAGTGAGACGTTCATTAACCAGGCTCAAAATATCCCATGGATTTATAACATTACAAAAATCCCCATGGAAGGGTTATGACGTCGAACATTCTTCCTTTCCCAACTTCAACCCCATGGTTCTTGGCGTAGTCCCTTAAACTCGACTCCACCACTGACTCTAACCTCAGTACGTTCAGTTTTTCACCTAAGTACCAGGTGTTAAAAGCGTCTCGTACTCGTATTGGAATTAAAATTTAAATTTGGATTAACTTCGTGTAATAATTAACATCAATAATTATCCCGTAAACAAAGTTCGTGGTCATGAAATGATTCGTTCACGTTTTTTTCTTATTTGTTTCCTCACAGGAAATCCTACAACATTCTTAAAATGCCAAATATTTCAGTTGAAATTAGCTGTGATTACGTTCATTGGTTCATTTTGCGCTATCAAAGCAAAAATGAGAAATGCACCCGGAGGCAATATTTCGTACGTACTGTATAGTTCTTTATAACATATATATATATATATATATCTGTACGTAAGCCAACGAAATGTACATCTTTGATCTATAGAGCTATGATATATTCTCTCTATATATATACTGCCAGAAAAACCCGGCGCTGTTCGTGTGAACAGTCTAAGGACTGACTGTAAGCATTCTGTCGAAAATAGAATTGATAAGTATTGTTTATCCTGCATTGTTCCGGTTAACATGTAATTCTGAAAATTAGGGTGCGTTAGAGAAGTCCCAGGTCCGGTCAACATGTGATACATAGTTAGGGTGCGCTAGAGAAATCCTAGCTTTGGGGGAATCTTTTTTGAAAAATATAACGCCGTCACGTCGTGCGCTGGGATACCCTAACTCAGTGATGTCCAGAGTCCGGCCCGCGGGCCGGGATAAGCTGGGATACCTTAAGAGACAATACTAAATTTGATTCAAATTGGTCCAAACGTTTGGTTTGGTTTAAAACCGCTATACATTCATATAGTTTGTATATCATCTATACGTACGTCAACGAAATGCACACCTTCAATAGCAATCTATAGACCGTAACATTGGTAATCAAGATTTACTTCGGACTGCGTTTATCATCATCAATATATTTTTGACATATTTGACAAATAATTGATATACTGTCTGCGAAGAGTTAATTATCTACGGACGTCCACGAAACGAGCTAGACGTTTTTTATTGCTTCCAAGATGCTGATACCGGGTATTAATTACTTGTGCTTTTGTATGGTAACGAAAATAACCCCAAGTGACTTGACTTCCATTGAGAAAGTGACATGCAGTAGTTCTTGATAACTAGAAATGATTTATATATATATATCAGTATTTAAAAGTATCTGGCTATGTATTTCTATCAATATATATATATATATATTATGATGTAGATAGAAAACTTTTACAAATTTCATATAAATTAAACATTTTTAACAAGAAAACACACCGTCATTATTAATGGACAGTTTGAAATATGCGATGTTTTTTCTAGAAGACTTAATATTGCACAATTCTCCCACTAAGACATGAATTATGATAGGTTAAGTGGAGATGGGTGTTGTACAATGTTATGTCTATGGGCGGTTTATTCGGCTGCATTCATACTATTGGACCAGCTAACTAACTGAGGAGACACTTGCAGTTCATATAATCCTGGTATGTCGTAATCGCTTGTAATGGAAATCTGCTTATGACAACAATGTGTTGAAATAGCTTAGCAGCTATTTGATTAATTTGCTTTAAGAATATTGATTAATCCGGTCCCTTAATTGTGTTGAACTTCGTTCAAAACAAATATCTGTTTATAATGAAGTTGTCATTCGTCAGAGATATTTTTACAATTTATGTAATCAATTCGGTGCTTGTGTAGTATCGCTTGTTGTGGTAGTTACTTGTTTATATTTATAGTTTGTATATGTTCTGTACGTACGTAAACGAAATGCCCATTTTCTAAACAGGAAAATACTTTATGGACAACCTGTATATCTACATATATATATCCACATGTTCTTCAACCTTCACATAGTTAAAACTCACCGTGTGTATTCTCGTGATATTTAAATTTATTTTTACCAAACTATGACACTTATGACATAACAGTCTCACGAATATATCACAAATAGAAATAACGCTAACACAACTTGTATATATCAAATTATGTATTCCCGTAAAACCCCTCACTTTTCTGCGTTCATTACCTAGCTAACGGCGGTAAAATTACCTTCGTGACGTAACTGACAATTTTTTTCGGGAATTTGGCGCCAAAAATCGCTAAAATTTTGATGATTTTTCATCGAAAATGTTTTTGGTCTTTTTAAAGTTCGAATCGTATTTTTGGAATTATGACGTAAGAACGTGATACTGTGTTGGGATTATTAGGTCACAATGTCATTTCTAGTTGTCGTTCCCGTTACATTACGTGAATCAATTTCACCTGAATATTGACGTAAGTTGAATCAGTCTAGTTCATGTCTGTGATGTAACAAACATATTTTCTATAATGACGTAGTTTGCAAAATGAAAATATCACATGGGGGCGCAGTTAATAATATAAGCTGGATTGACTCTCGATGTAACTGAAATTGTATTTACTTGTTTTGTATTCATTATTGAAAACTGAATAAAAGGGTATGAAATTAGGATTCCCATTTTTATCTAGTAAGAAGAGGTTAAACAAAGATAATTGTTGGAAAAAAAATGTTTCAAGTTGTTCTGCAATGTCTCATTCAATATCTTTAATATCCATTCTCGATAAGACGTTTGGGGACGCAGCGTCATAACGCGACAATGGATTTTTCCTTCCGGAATACGCTTCCGAAATTTAATATTGAATCGTAATAACTTTTTACTTTGAAATTTTAAAGAATTTGAAAATGTAAAATTCATTTTGAGCTTGCGTGTCGTACAAATATGACAGTTTCGCGGGCAGTAGGTTGTAGGTCATTATGTCTTGGTACTCTGGTACTGGTACTCTGTCTCATTTGCACCACTTTCATTTTAATACAAAAAAGCGTAATTTCCCACCTTCACTTTTTTCAGCAACGTGACTGAAAACAAACGTCCGTATTATCGCTTTAAGTTCATTGTGACTTCACAAAGTTACAGAACAATGTCACGAACTGTGTCAAAGTTCGTAATTTTGGTCAGCGTCTGGGTTTTGTGAAGTTTCATACCCCGGTTACCCGTGCTGTGTCTAGCTGTGTACTTCTTAGTTCTGTCTGTCTGTCTAGTTATACTAGATCTGGTATTTTCATTGCATACAATACGCATTATATCTGTACAATATCTCAAATTTTTATATCAATACACTTAGCTGCTGACAACTATAAATGCTTGTGTGTCAATAGGTTTAGTATTTAGCTTGCTATATACAAATCGATATTATGTTTCACCTGGTACGCATGGTCCCGTTGACCTTTCACATCGTTACGTTGTCTGATGACGTCATATCTCAGTTCACTTGATCTCGGTATCGGTTGCTAACTAACAAAAATCACACGAGTAACAAATCCTTAAGGTCGATCGTGTATCATTTCACACTAAGAACGTAACTGGTTCCAACCCGATGGTGGTAAGTTCAAATCCTGCCAAGGCTGAACCGAAACTCCGTCAAACCCGACCTTAGTTTATTTTCATTTAATTTTTATGACGTAAATGCAAATACGTTGCAATTGTTGTGTCATACAGGTATTTATATACCGTTTCATGTTTTGA
Source organism: Halocynthia roretzi (assembly GCA_013436055.1). Classification (NCBI taxonomy): domain Eukaryota; kingdom Metazoa; phylum Chordata; class Ascidiacea; order Stolidobranchia; family Pyuridae; genus Halocynthia; species Halocynthia roretzi. The sequence goes on along the minus strand of QRAM01000250.1, from coordinate 38,629 downwards.
AGTCGATGAGTTAGATATTTTTTAATCACCGAATATGGTATTATAGAAGTCGATCATGTTCGGGCTTATACAGCAATACCTCGAGTTACGTTGTTTCGTCTTACGTTAGATTCGGATCTACTTTTCTACAGTAATTTATGTTATGCTTTTTAGTTAGTGTCTCCGACCTTACGTCACTCAGCAGCGTCACCCCAATATGGAAATATATCTACGTTTACCGCCAACTGTTATGTTCCATCAATAGCTCCGGTTTAAATTGCGGTTTGGACCCAGTTATTAAAGATTGACTTGATATTTGCATAGGTTTTCATCGTTTGTCGCTAATTGTTACGTGTTTATCGTCATACTTAAGACAATAACCCCCGCTTACGTAAAACATCGGCTCCTTGACCCCAAAAATGGCGTTTGGCGAGGCAATACTGTATACTGCGTAGGAAAATATGACAAAATAAAGCGTAGACCCATAGCGATTGTTACTCCAGTTCTGACTGTGAACATGTCACATACACGTAGGCGTACATTGTATTATGAAATCACATTCCCAATAATATAACTTTACTTAATATTTCAAGTTAATGTTTGACCTACTAACCTGACACGACAAGAAAAAAGGTTTAATGTCAGTGTTAAAAATAATTGTGAGATTCAGGAATTTGCATTTGTTCAGCATGAAATAAATAATTTCAAAATTTGGATGAAACCGTCTGCGTTTACGAATCTAAAAGTCTGTTTGCTCGGTGGCTTTTACTGAGAAATATTACGTAATTGTCGAACACTGTCTTGAAGGTTTTAGGTGACTTCAAATGCACTTGAATTTGAATATTTATTAATGGGAAAAGTCTACCACGGATATAAACGTAATTAAAATATGTAACATATACCTCGACACATGAACTCACAGATTTACCTCGGGTGGTACTTCTCCTTTCTAACATAGTGCTGTTACTTTCATGAACGTATCATATCAACCATAAACTAATCTTTTACCTTCTCCTACTTGCTATACTTGCTGTCAAAACACTTTTCATAATTCTCATATTATTTCCGAGTCTTTTCAGATATAAATCCAGCTCTACTCATTCATATCAATCTATCCCTTTGTAGCAATGGAGCGTTGGTGCATTTCTCTCGCTTACTTGTGTCATTAATTATGAGTCTCTTTATTTTGTCTTTCGTTCCGCTGCGTTTTATTTCAGAAGCCGGAATATCATTTATCTTTTTCTGTTTCCTGCAGTTGAATGACTGCTGTGTTATTGTTTGGGATGTGCGACAGCTTCTTCCTAAGACAATTTCTTGACAGAATATAAACGCGTTCAAAAAAACTTGCCTTTAATTAATATATGTCTTTTATATATGTATATCCGTAAGAAACTGTCTTATTCCTATGCAGCAGAGACGAATGATTGTTGCAGTTTGTTTTTCTTGCGTGGATTCGAACGGGAATGTGAATTTCGTATTCGATGTAAAGTTTCATTTTTCTGTACCAACCTTCGAATTGTCTAGGAACGGTTTAATTCACTTTCCATTATGTCCAATGGGAATGACTGATTCGGACCTCGAACAATTCGAAGTTCAAGCGTCCTCCCGGAACGGATTAAGTACGAAGTACGAAGCAACACTTTATACAGCGCTAGTTCAACCAGATAAATATTCAGATGATATACTAACAGCCATCATCAGTCATCACCGGATCTCGTTAATGTTATTGATATATGTCCTGGCGTATCAATACATAATATACATCCGCCATATCTCGTATCATGATTATGTCAAAGTTTTGGCGGTTGTGACTCGGGTGTTTAGGATTTGATTTCCTGACGACAATTGAACTTTGAGTAATTTTACCTTTCTGTGACGAAAGAATGAGGGTCATGAACCGTTGTTACGTGATAATATCGGACTGTTTGACCCGGTAATCGTAGAATTTTACTACGTAATAATGGAATAGACGTCTAGACTTTTTTTTGACAGAATTGATCCTTTTTTAGTGAAAATTATTTCCATTTTTTATCAGACTGGATAGGAAAGACATATAAAACTATATTATCACGAAATAAGAATGAATGATGTAAAATACCAATTAATATACAGATTTGATCCATGAGGTTTGACTGTATCAGACTGCGTTCATTGCAATCATGAATATTGTTATTGTATTCATAATTTATAATCAATATAACTGGATTTTTACACATTTATATTCATATACAATGAAGTAAAGTCTTTCTGTGAATGAAATTCGAAACTCTCTCTGCAGCGAATTCATGAAATACCATTGAACCCCATTCTCATTTGCCAAAACTCTGGTTCTTCCCAAAAATAATAAGGTCATTTCCGCTTCAGTTTCATGAAAGTTTAAATTGTACACGGTAGCTTTGAGTTTAAATTATTTTTGCTCAAAGCATCAAACGTTCTGCTAAATTGTTGATGAAAGTTTCGTAAGGAAGATGTTGTTATATATTGTTTCGTGGGTAACGTTTATATATATATAATATTACAAGGGAAAATATTTGAAACTTTGTTTCTGTAGGGTTTTGGTAGACTGGAATACTAGGTACTACACCAAGGTAAGGCATGAATTGAACCACACAGGTGTAAATCTTTTTGATTATATTGAAATCTAATACTTCATTTAACATCGAGATAAACTTCCATTAACAATGAAAATTAATTTTAAGTAAAAAGATCTGCTATGACTTTGATGTAAACTGATGAACTCACAGGATTTGTATCACAATAAAATATACGAAACCGTATGTAGCGATTTCGTGCGATGCCGTGTTGCGTAAACTCAAAATTGATTTATTTAAGACGAAACGTCAAAGCAGTGTTAATAATGTCATGTTCTGATTTTTATTATCTCAAGTTTTTCATATCCGACGAATCTGAAACTTTTAAATTTAGCTGAGCAATGATTGATTTGCAATTCTGTAGAAAGTCATGGCATCACATCACATCTGCAGTAGCTGCAGTTCATGACAAATACAGGAAGTTTGTATCATGATGTTGCGTGTTTTTAATTGACATTTTGCAATGCTGTGTGACTTGATCTAGTAAACTCGTGTTGGTAGATAATGATTTACCAATAGGCGATGTAGTACATTGGTCCAGGGCCCCGTGGTATCTGGAAACACCCTGAAATTAATTTGTCAGTCTATAATAGACTTGTTTCAAGTGTGGAGACCATGATTCCTGTTTTTTGTTTGTTTGTTATATATTGACTACTGATAGAGTACAAGTATGAGTCTTCTGCTGGTGTGAGGGAAGTGTAGTCATGTCAGTACTTTCATTGTACTTAGTAATTGAGTTCATGCTGACGTAACTATTCATAAGATCATTTGCAAATGTTACGGAGTCTCCTCAGTGCAGACTTGAGTTCATAGCGTAGGAACGTTCATACTCGGTAGAGCTCAAAATACAAATCACCACCAGCTACTATATCATCTCATGTAATACGATCTAACTTCATTCTATCTACAATCTATAATCTAACCATGTGACCATGATCGAAAATGTACCATCGTCTGTTCTTCCTTCACCTTGTTTTACCACGGAACGACCTGAAACTTGATTCTTTGTAGAAGAATCAACAATAATTTGTCATTGTAATTTCGTAATGAACGTTTGAAAGAAAGAACAGACGTCGATTCGTCGAAGTTAAACCGAAATAATACGAAATGGAAAATCAGAGTTCGAAAATACATTAACCGATATTGTTGTAAGACATTAAATATATTCGTGGAAATCGTCTTGTGTCTGGTTGAATGACATTTAATTTTTCATTAGAAATACATTGTGACAGAGCACATCTAAGAAAATCGTATCTGATATGCAGCGGTTGCTCAGATAAAGTAGTTTCGTTATAGCATTGAAGAGTAGGATAATCATAAAAACATCTGACAATATGAGAAGCTTTCACTTAAAGTGAAAAATGACACGACATTTTTATTACAATTTCAATAAATCAGGAGTAACTTTTGTTTATTTTCACCAATTACAATTCCACAGCCCTGTATGGGTTAGTGTAAGAATTTTCCACACGTGCGTCACTAGTTGTAAGCCAGTATCTTTCAACGGCAGGCCTGGAAGAGTAAGGAATTATGTTAAGGCATTATATAGCTTTTATTGTGTGTTTATTAAGTTCATATATTATGCAGGCTTTATATATATATATATATACGGCTTGAAAACTCTGATGAAAAACTCTATCTGTCCCCTAATGCTGGTGAAGTAAGATAACTCTGAATCGATATCCATTTAGCAGTTATGTATGTTAATATAGTATTAGGGATGTCTTAGACCTACTGTATGAATATGTCAGTACATAGGCAAGTTGTATGCAATGGAGAACTAAAAGATAAACCCGAGTTACGTACCATATGAAATACGCAAAACTTATAACGTGAGAAGGAAGAAAAACACTTTACTTTTCTGTCCAAATGCCAAGCAATGTAATGTCCATAACTCATTAGATTCTTGGTAATATGTCGGTTTGTGCTTGTTGATGAACTATAGTTGCTTGCCAGTAAATAGCACATGATGTATTGAAGTGACATTAAATGATGGAATTGTATTTAACCTTATATTCTATTAATATTTCAACGAACAACATAGAAACTTGTAATTCATCATGAATGAAGGTCACGCATTCGTAGTTTTGCCAACTGTGTCGCAATAATATGAGGGGTCGTCTCACTTGGTCAGAAAGTTAGTATCGCAATCGACAGGTTGCAGGTTTGCACCTCGCTAGAACCATCTCCGTATCCGTATCTATGCGCAAGACACAATCACCAGCTCACGGTCGACCTTGCCTGCCTTACTTCCGCATAGAGGTTCTTTACAAGACAGATAATGCCTGTTAAAGATGCCAGATCCCTCTGGATCCCTCTTTTTCTATTTTGGATGCAGTTATATCATCGTCTCTATTGAGATAAGTGTTTGATAATCCGCCAGTGTTGCTATACAAGCATCATTACTATATTTGTCGACACAGTGATTATACCACAGACACTTTCAATTCCTATCCGCCTTTTCGTTAGCAGAAACAATTAGGCGGGTTTCACTTGGCTCGGTGTCAAACGCGGGTTATTCGTCGAACTCGTAACAGTGATTAATACTGGCAGAGATGTAGAGCCCTCCGGGGAGTATTAAATCGAGCTCCTTGTACTCGTTGATTCCAATGAAAGTAACTTCCTCCTATCAGGTACCATTTGGGACCGGAAGATTGTCGGATAACTGAATTTTCCGAATAAACTAATAAATACACTAAAACAATAAACTAATTAAATAAAAAAGCTTAAGTCTCTGTGATGTAGTTAATGTTACATAGATATAAGCTTACTCGTATCACTTGTCTCAAGAACTAAGGCAATGTACTGTATGTGTGGTGGTATTGGTGATGTCGGTAATGCAAACTGTGTTTATAATTATCTTGGTTAGCAAACTTCATCGGTTTAGTCTCTGTGATGCAGTTATACAAGGTAAACATTAAAATAATTATTAAAATAAACTTTTGGACATAATCACATTTTTCTTTGTTTAATTTGATAATTGTGATGCACGAAACGGTTATTTATATTCATTGTTTACGTAGTTTCAATATCCTTTGGAATTATTGTTTGGCAACAAATGAGTCGATTATCGTTTCTCGCCCTCTGATAAATGACATTGAATGTGTTGATTTGTCATTAAAAATGATCGTGAGTGATATTAATCAATGGAACGTGAAAGATTTGAATTGAAAAAAGAGCCAATTTCCTGGAACAGTTGATATTAATTGATTATTATTTTCTTGCTGAAACATTAATTTAATTGATGATATGGAATAGGAGAATAAGCGATGTCCACTGTAAATCATATTCCTCACTTAATGTTATCACTACGTCCACTGCTTCGTGCTAACCGGAGTTCGAGATATCCTTACATTTAGTTCAATGATGATTTTGCCGGGGTCGATTAAATCAGTTCGATATATCCGTTCAACTGGAGCTGGTTTGAGACAGTAACTGGCATAAGTTAGTCACGATATTTGGTAAAATTCCAACTTATTGTTCTAGTCTGGAAATAACTTTTAATCCAATTATAAATTTTGCCAAAATTTGTTGAATTTTTTCCGACAAACGTTGTGAAATCTCGCGTTGAATTCACGTTTATTATGCACGGAAAAAAATTCACGCAAATATTAAATATATAAACGTGATTATACAATTGTCGTATTTCTCCTTGTTGGGTGTTGTTGTATTTTGAGTCGGGCTGAGTCTTCTGAGGGTAACTTTCAATATATTCAAATATCTGGGACCATATGTACTAGGGATCCCTGATAAAGAGATGTCACTTTATGTTAATAAGTCGGGATGGGTGATCTTTCCAACAGAGGATCCTTTGCAATGTCCCAAGGAACATTCTCTCAGTGGGACTTTCGATGCTTTGAGCATAAGTATGCTAGTCCCGTTAGCATGATAGCTAGAGAGAGGACAAGATGACCGTATATACTATTTTGTTTTTTACGCTATTAAACTTTACCTTTCGCGTGTTTTTTCGAGAAATCATTTTCTTCGACTTTCGCAACAAGGTGAAACTAGAAAAATTTGTTTTTTTGGTAAATTCAAAATTGCATTACGACATTTGCGGTCGGGTTTTTCCTTTTCGCTTGATCTTAGACCCTTCCAAGAAAATTTGGAATCATTTCACTCACTGTCTGCGCGTCTGAAACTCAGTAGGAATAAATGGAAATCCATGTTTCGCTTTAACGCAAATCCCCTGTGTTTATTTTTAGTGTAGAGTGTGAATTGTCGCTAGTGTCGCAGTGTCGATTCATATTCTTGGTATTTTTTGACAACTGAATCTTAAGATGTTTAATCATGTTGGCATTGACTAATTTTGCTGGGATATTATTATTCTTGAACTTTGAAACACATTCTAATAATAGCTAACACATGTGATATGTCGCAATATGGACACTTAGAACTCGGTGTTGGATTGTGGTTATGTATTTGTGTCTTTTTAGTATGAAATGGTAAAAAAACTAAGTCTACCTTCACAAGAAGGGATCAATTTAACTTCTTTAAGCTCTAAACAATCAGGCAAAAATCACTTATTATTCAGCTTTTTATTACACTTATTATGATGAATAATAGCATAGTATTTATATTGCCTTGTGGTGATGTATTTGTGTATTTTGTGTCTTTGAAATTGTGGCTGAATTATGATTGTAGGTTGTTGTCAGAACGCATTCCTATTTCCTCCATTGAAATAAGTATTCACACTGTGCGAAGTTATCTCGGAAACATCTCATATATCGAGGGACTGGTGTAAATAGGAATATTATCTGTGCTTTATAACCTGGGACTGATGTTCTTACATTTCATCAGCTGAAATATATCTTTGTTATTTTTATGAGATATTCAATAATTCACCCGTCACGATTTTTCTTCATGACGTATTTTTTGATGACGTAAAACTGAGGATTTTGGCGACAAATTTCTCAAAATAAATGTCGAAGGCAGGGTCATCTTGTCAGATTTATATAGAATTAATTCCTTCAGTACTGACTATGTGACTGATTTGTCTATGTCATTATGTCCAGGTAGCAGCAACTGAAATACATCCGGCTCAGCAGAATGATTCCTAAATGTATTACACGCGACATGCACACACACATGCACACACACATGCACATGCACACACACACGTGTCTCAGCAGCACATGTACTTAGGCGAATCGTATATAATATTGATAACAGATCTATGCCCTTTCTTGCCTTCTCATGCGCCTGTGAAGTCTGATTCCATATCAACACATAACGTGACGTGACTATCTAGGATAAAAATCAAACGGAGCACTGAAAAATCAGCGTCTCCACACTTGAAACTACATTATATAATTAGTTTCAGTGAGCCCCAGTGGCCCCTAGGCTAAGTCTATTGGTAAATCCTGCTTTTAATAAATAGACTGTGATGGCGGATGGTATTTGAATTGGGAGACTTTATGGTGTTGTATAGTACTAACAATCGCCTGATGAACCCTCTAGAAAGATTTTTTTGCAAGCATTAAAATTAACAAAACTCCGATTTTCTTATCATTTTGAAAAACAAGAGCTTAACAGCACATTTCAATATAAGTGACATCACAATAAATAAGAATTACAGCAGGCAGCTGATGATTAAAAGGCTTATTACTGGTGTTAGTAGTGTGGTAAACAAGAAGAGGGGGAAATTTCATTTTTGAAAGCTGCTAAGGTGTAAACGAGAGAAAAAAAGGTTGAGAACCTCTACTCTAGAATGATAAGACAAGATATAGGCGGTTGTGAATCAAACGGTAAAGTACAATAGCGGGTGGATACCAGACTGGTCAATCAGCGATTTCAATGACGATTTGTTCGATATGAATTAATATCTTGCTCGCACGCTAACATTCCGATGAATGAAATAAATTTGCATATAAACAATGGCGGGAAACCTCAGACAATGACTGTACCTTGTATCATGATGTAATATACCGAAAATTTATCTTTTTTACTTTGTTGCTGCGTCTTTCACCTTTATGATGTAACAATATTTATGTAAATTTGCGAGGTTACTGCAGTTCAATACCTTCGAGTTACTCTTCAGTAAACATAAAACCTAGAATCGAAGTTTTCTGAGAAAAAATGCAATTGCGAAATAGAATTCTGGTAAAAATCATGATCTCCTGATATTTTTCCAGAGTTCCCGCCAATTTAATATCCCTTTGTCATGTCATAATGACGACAATTGAGTTCCGAGGAAATTGCATTTTGATTCGATTATGATAACTTTGTGACGACATAATTGTTGTGATAATGATATGGAATAATGAACAGGGACAGTTATGACGAAACAATACAAATAAATGTATTCATCATTAAATCTGATTCATTATTTAGAACAAGGATTCATTCATAAATCCAATGACATTCGTGGAAGCTTTCTCTTCTCACTATTTTCAATACATTCTATCTTTCTTTCTCTTACCTCCTCCTAAGATTATCATGTTTTATCACCGGAAATTTGATATTTATCTTTGATCTTATCAGTTGGATAAATTGATAGGATGATAAATTATTACATCATATTCCCATTATTTCGTCATAGCTTCTTGCTTTGTTGAGTTCATATGAAAGAGTCACATTAAATTTATTTCCTATTTTCCTATTCCGGTATATTCTGTAACAACATGTCGCACATCCTGTAAATATAATGTACCTCAAATTTGAATATTTTTTTGGCGCGAATCCAGTTACATATACGGTAAAACGAAACGTATTATGTCATCACCTTAATGTTATATATAATAGTTGTCCCGTCATACGTAGATTTCACGTTGTTTATGCATTTACCATATCACGCTTTCGCGCCTTTTTGAATATTTAACGTATTGTGACGTAATCGTGACTGTGCAATTAGGAAAATGATATTTGAATATTTCTGTAGGTCACGGTAACATTGTGATGTAAGAAAGAGTAAGCAATAAGCTTGGGAATTAGGCATCCTACCCTAACAAGGGGACACAACATTCCTTACTTTCACCGCCTTTTATTGTATTTTATCACCCAATGCAATATACAATGCAATAGATATGGCAGCCGCTAAGACCTCCAACTTACGATAAAATCGGATTCGGGTCAGTTATAGACGTAGTGTGAGGGATAATGGCATTTTCAAAGTAGATTTGAAGATTTCATCAAAGTAAACGTTCTATGATTCGTAGAAACTATTTTGCCGCAAGCAATGAACGAACAACGAAAATATTTGGTAGAATAATTCATCGTTAAAACTGCAAGAACCTGTTTCTTTGCGATAATTTAAGTTGAACGATGGATTTCAATGATATCATTAACGAGTATTTTAAGCTTCGTAATTGTCAGCTAAGCTAACACACTTTCTATATCAACTTCCCGTAATTATTCAAGTTGGATTGTCCTTCAAATGTGTGATTTGTCTTATTGAAACATCGATAATAACCTTGCTTGTACTATTGTTCTACAATATTGTAGTTGACAGTATCCTTTGTAGTCGTTAAATCAGGGCCATGGTAGCTTGTGCTGATGCGTCCTTCCACCTATTTTATTGGATCATCTACATGCTATTGTACTGCGGTATTGTACTCTACATTATCATCAGTAGTTGTTGCGTGAATTTCTTTTTATTGGAGCTCTTCAGCGAATTTGCTAAACTAATAAAAAACTTCGGTATTTAAAAAGTTACAAAAGTTACAAAGTTTGAATTTACAAATCTGTCATCCTCCCCGAAAATGCTGAAATCTTTCCTTGGGAGATATCGGGATGAATGGCCCGCGTAGCCTGATGTAGTTGTGCATTGTGCATTGTGTATATTGTAAATGTGAGGAAACGCACTGGAAGTCTTACTGAGATGGCAGAGTGTATTCAATCATATTAAATGTAAATGTGTTCAATACTTAAGTAACCTTTGGCTCACGCAGGATGTATGAAAAGTTAGCAAGTATCAGTTTTAAATGAATTATCTGAAAAACGAAATTCGTAACGGTCGAATGGAAACGCTATCTAACGGTCGTAAGTGTGAGGAACAGTCGTAGTTTGGAAGTCGTTAAATAAGAAATACTTGTATGAAAAAATGAGATTCAAATATCAACATTTAAGTATGATACGTGTCAGCTTAACGCAGCGGGTTCTCAGTTGTCAATGATTAATCGTGAAATGATTCATATCACGGTCAAGTACAATATCAATTTACTCACGGTTTCACTACAAATACATTTGACATTTAGTCTTAGCACGCAACTATGTCGTTTGTTGTTTAGTTTACCTGATGTCCACGTTCGTTTAATTAGAATTCGAAGAACCGTCTATTAAGAATCTAAAAGTTGAATAATTTTTGAAATTGACATTTAGATTTTTATCTTAAATTAAATCTGCTAATTTCCTAGATTAAGAGACTTAGGGAAGAAAGGGAGCCGACAAAAATCGATAATAAAAAAGCAGTAACAACTAGAACTTAAGTAAATGCTTAAACAACATAGGTCAAGACTTGATATATTGTTAATAATATTTTATCTTCCATCTATCTTCTATATAAATAAAAGTGAATGTTTGTTCGCTGATAAAAAACCGATCGAACCGATTTGAACTAAATTTGATGTGGTGCCTCGAGTGGTCAAAATAATCTTCCCGGATTTTAAATTAAAAAAAATCAGATGTCGATGTTTCATAAACAAGAGAAATATGCCTGCTGCATTTTATGAAAAGTTTTGTTGCGCGACATTTGGGGGACCACTGACTTACAGAAACACGCGCAGGTCGTGGTGGCATTATTTTGTCAAAATAAAATCCTTGGAGTCCGGGCACGTCCCGCTCTTCAGCGACAGAGTAAAAATTGTTTAACTAATCTATTTTCAACTAGTTTCTTACACCAAGTCTTTTAAATGCTTACCCCGGCAGCAGCACTTGTTAGTATTGTATGCCTACTAAAAATGTGCGTTTGTGTGTTTGGTGGTTCTACGCTATACAAAACCAAACGGTTGGACCGATTTGTACTAAATTTAGTGTGGTGAAGCCCAGGGTATCCCGGCCCAGATCATAGCGGTGTAAATTTTTTATTATGGTATCAAGATACAGATGAGATGTTATAATTATTCCTTGAACTCTCTGGCCTGTTTGAAATGACCAGACATCAAATGGTATTGAAATTACATAGGTTTCAGTAAAGCAATCCTTATTGTAAGCGGAATAGCTTTAATTATACGTATATATATATGTAATTAACGCGGAATTTTGCTTTGCCGGTTAACAGTGCTTATTGCTGTTTGAACCGTTTATTGTGGTTTTCAAGGAGAGGCTTAATGTAACGTTAGCACGAAATGTAATTTCCTGGGTGTCCCTGAAAGTGCTGCATCATTTTATTGGAATGTAAAATTCATTACTTAGGTTTCGTTGTAGGAACATGTTATTTCCACCAGTGACTGTTAACGACCCCATTAATAACTGATCATCAACAGTGGCTTGTGTGAATGGAGTTGAAGTTGGCAATTTTAATCAATTAGATATTGACCACGTAAAGCAAAAATCATGTTATGCTTTATTAAATGACCACTATCGTTTTGAAAGTGTATTGTTTACGAAACATTTAAAGAGTCGACGAGTTATATTGTAATGAATGGTTCAATGTAATAAGGCATATGCTACTCTGTACAGATCCCAAATCATGCTAATTCTGTGTTTCTTAGCGGAGTGGAATTTCAGCTTTCATGTGTGTAATTTAGATCATTTTTTTCCTTAATATTTAAACTATAAAGTGATACTAAGTATGAAGTATAATAAGCGAGATACAGTAGTCTGGTTACAAGGGTTGGCTGTACTGTTGTTAATAGTTGCTGGTGTCCATGAATTGGATTTGTGAATGAATTTTAACTGAATAAAGTGCAAGTACAAGTACTTGTAAACAAAGTCTTTGATACACTATCAAATATCGAACAATTATTTTAGTCATATCTCTGAAATCTCTGGATCTATTTACATTCAATTTACCAACGAAATCCCAACACGAAGAGAAATTCGTTTTTTAACGTTTCAGCATTTTTCTAGCATCAGATATCGCTAATTTGACGGAAAGAAAATCTAAATCCTAAAATAAGAATAGCTCACGGGTGTTTTAGCAAATTATTCTATAACCGTAAGGGATATTTGCTTGACTAATATGTATGGAGATATTTTCTCAACATATCAGATTACGTTTAGTCTATCAACTTTCAAGCCAGGCTTTGTTAGCGTTTCACCTTATCGTAAACTCCACTTAATGACTTGCCTTAGCGACGCCTCGTATGACCCCTGAGTTCAAAGTGCAAAGGTAAAATCGCATTTCGTAATTAACCTCCACTCGATCTTATAAAATCTGAATGAACTGAGTCAAAAGGTCATTGATAATAATGAGATTTATGACGAAATAATGACAGCACCTTTGATTCACAAGTCATAGAGTGAAAAGATGATCTCTCTGTTTCGTGACAATAGTTTGTAGAAGTAATTGTTTTGATTCAAATAGTTTTTACCTTATTCATGCGTAACAATGGTTTACAGTAGTGGGTACACAGTAGTGTATTGTTATATCACAATGTATTCGACGAATATTCGTTTATTTTATCATAATTGGAAGTAATTTTGAAATGTAATTTCCTTTTCGAGTCAGAAATCGCTAAAAATAAGTATGTTGAGATACTTTTTATAGAGTTTACTTTAATTATATCTTGCAAGAATGTCTAGTCGTCTGTAATTAAATTAATATTTATAATCAATCAACTCAATGTATGATATTAATCATATAAATCCTGTCCTGCGCAGAATGTGTAATATTGTATATAATATACATAATAGTAATTCATCATATAGTTCTTACTGCTTCACAACGATAACTTTCTTACTATCTTCCTATGAGTTAATTATTCAAAGAGACCTATTGTCGTGCGTTTGTGTCAAGAATTTCTAGCATTCTGTAAGATTTATTTCTAAACAGGGGTTCGAGGTTTCGGGGTTCTGTATTTTTAAACTTTAACCATTTCAACCGATCACAATTTTCCTCAAATAATTAAATACTAAAATTTGTGAATGTTTATTTCCTTTTCTCCATCTAGTAATTATGTAAAATTATTTATTATTGTATTATTCAATGTCCGAAGTGTTTTGATCATTTACTTTGTATCGGCCGTAATTTCGTCGGAAAATTACCGGTCCGTCACACAACAGTTTGTTTTCTTTGGTCGGCGTTCAATTTTGACACTTATATATAATTTTACTTCAATTATAACAATTGTTTGAGTGATAATATCGCTGTTCATACGTCAGATATTGCTTGTTTTGGAACCGGTCCAATGCCGTCCAATGTTTATAAACATATAAACTGAATTCTTTGACCTAGATTTACTTTGAATTGGATCCCGGGGAAATGGCTGCTATTGGTCAGGATACTGGCTTTGGATATATGATATGGTGATAGGCAATATTTGATAATATGATATGATATTGATCTGTGAAATTAATACATAAATAATCTGAACCGTAAAGTTATCTATCAATATAGGAAATAAATCATGAATATATAATATAATAATTCAATGAAATTAGACGTTGTATGGTAATAGAAACAAAGGGATAAGTTATATTGTAATGAATAGTTCAATGTAATAAGAGATATCTGTGCAGTGTTGTATGGTAATAGAAACAAAGGGATAAGTTACATTATAATGGAGAACCTTGCCTCGTCAGCTTGCTCCGTATATCCACATATATTTATGGAGAAGTTAAGCCATTCGCAAGTGTTTTGTCCCTCGTTTAACTGCATCGAGATTAATCTGCGGTTACTTGCGACCTGACCTTGGGCAATTCTTTCAATTTTGCTCGGTTTTCCGCAGCTGTTTCCTTTAAATTCGACAATGTTGAATTGCTCAAGTATAATTGACTAGAAAATTGTATCATTCTTTTGTCGGCTTCACGCAAGTGTCACATTCATTCGTCAAGATTATATCGAACTAAATAAACCAAAAAAATTTAAAAATAGACATTTGGCGGGAAAAATAATTGCGAAAATACACGATTTTCGTAGAAAAAAGTCTAAGAGGATTTTGCATATTTTACGGAAGTACAGTACTCTCTATTAGATGAGGATGGGTTTATTATTCTTTGCCTTTTGTTGCATCTTCGAGCGTCTGCGCATCCTGACCCCACATTTGTATAACTGATCAGATTCCACCCTGAATTTAGTAGTTTATTATGAAAAGCCAATTCATAGAAAAAACCTAACTGCAGTTAAATTACTGAAATAACCAGTGCTTATTGCTACGTAGTCCATGTGAGAAGGGATCTAAACAGCGCTATTCGACATGTGTATAGGAAATGACATGATATGGATATTGAAAATCGTGATTCAAAAATACAATCCATCAGGAGTTGACCCAGTCATGGTTTCGGTGTCATAGTTTTTGTTTCGGTGTCTTCAATGTCTTTGTCAACACACATGAATAATATATATATATTACTTCTGTCATTTGTATCAGTAAAGCTTCTTATATATCCCACTAATTACGTGGCTTTGAACCGGTTTAATCCGTCCTAATCCTGCCTACGGTATCACATGTCAATGTAGGTTTAAGCTAATAACAGATCAGCGGAATCCTAATAGCGTTGTCTGGTTATGCTTAGCTCAGCTTATGTTGTTTTATATGACGTTTAACTGAAGCGAATGCTTACAGCGAAGGCGGAGCTCATTCGTGGTGGCTAAGCCCGAAAATACCACAACTGTCTATATGCCAGAACTTAGCGTGATTGCTTTGGGACTGTTTCCTTTTTGATAACAATAACTGGCTGATAACATTAAGTGAGGGATATGAATATGATATACATTTCTTTTATTTCTTTTTCATCTCTTTCACTTTCACCTTTTTACACTTTTTCAAACATTTTTTCAGCCTTCAAGCCATCAGTATAGATCAGATTGTAAACAAAAATAAATTCTCTAGGCGTCATAATAGTCGTATTGAGGCAATTTTTCGTTAATAATGCTCTTTGTTACCGCATAATAGTAATAATACTGCAAAACTGTTCCAAGAATCGAATTAGTTACAGATGAATTGTTTATATTTGCACCATTCTATACGTAATAATGAACGTGTAACTACGAGTACTTATGACGGAACAGTAAAGATGCTAAAAATTCCAACCGAATTTGGGTTACTGTCGGTCAAGGCTATTAATGAGTTTATTCTGATTTCACGAGGTCGCGGTAAAAAGATAAAACAAGTGAGTTGTTTGTGGTTGGGCTTGTTAAAGAATTTTACTACGCGGTTGCTTTATTACATTATTTGTTACGAAACAACAGTTATGATTTGAATCGTGATTAAATTGTTTGTGTCATAACAAATACGAATATAATTATTAATGTTATGATAAACACGATCCATTCTGGTGGAATCTATATAATCAGTAAGTTTAGTGAAATAACAGGAATCGCGGTAAATTTTTTTTTTACTCCGCTGAATCTTTTCTCGACCAAATATAGAGATTAAAAAACTAACGGCTGAAATTTTATGAGTCAAGGCAAGATCGATTGCTAGTTCTATATATACCAAGACTAAGCGATATATGTATATATTTTGAGTTATCATTTTATCATCTTATCAGCAGCTTATCAATATTATATATCATTTATTAAAAATATACAATATTACTAATATTCCAATTACATGAATACTCATCCATTATGACATTATAAAGGCACTCTATGTTACATCACAAAATGATAAGAATTATTACAGAACAATCGATATTGATATTCATTTATATTTATGAAATAACAATGCAATTGTGAACTAAGAATTGAATTAATAATTTTCAATTATTACGTACGAATGATAGAAAATGTTTCAAATATATTTGCTTCAGCGGTGACGAAGCTGATGGTTAAATTCGGTTGTTTATTATAAGCGAAATGTGTAAGCAAATGAAAATGAAAGATAACAAAATAATGTAAAATGATATACAGTAAAAGCTCGTTACTTGACGTCGGTTAGCTTGAATTGATTTGCTTGTCTCAAGAAAAATCACTAGTAATTTAATTGTTTTGATAGATCGTTGCCTACTTCGAGCTAACGAGCTTGTACTGTAAATTTGAGTAATAGTAAATATTGAATAGTTGGGTATGACCTGATGCTTCGTTGTTATGAGCAACAACGGTATAAACTGTTAACAACAAATTAACTAGGTAGATCAGCGGTTCTTAACGTGTGCGGAAACGATTCAGCGTAGTAAAAAAAAATGCTAACCAAGCTGCGAAGTAGATTACAGATATGTGATAAGGGAAATTCGAGGTTCTGTTTGTCAAATATTGAAACTGATATTTTCAACTAAGCAAAATCTCACTAAGGTCAGTATAGCATAGGCTTAGGGGGGCGCCAGCTCAAGCAAATATCAGCAAAAGGGGGAGAGGGGAAAATGGTCAAGAACCACTTGAATAGATGATACAGGATGATACTCCTTTGCAAAGTTTTAATGTTAATTATACAAAGCATCGTCATTCCATTGTTAATGCATGAAAATATAAAAGATGTGTATTATATTGTGAAGTCATAAAAACAATTCGGTTTATTATTATTCGAAAACAATAGTGTAAAAGTATGAACTTATACAGTAGAAAACTAATCTCTCGACCGCCATCTACCGGATACAAATATTAGCAACGGTTCTACCGCAAAGATACAAGAATATTTGCTCTTAAATAATTCTCCATCAAAAAATGATTTTTTTTAAACGTGCATAGAAAATGCAGAAAACATGTCATGTTCAAATAAAAACATCCTACTATTGTGACGAAATAAGAGTTCGGATACGGATGACTAATCAATGGGAAGAAATTTTGTAATTAAAAAATATAAATTGGCGTGCTGCGAAGCGGTTGCGCGATGGACCGTAAGTTGTTGATTATGACATCACATACGATTTACGGTATTGTTACGTCACACGCTCTCAACAGTAGTATCGCTACTCAAACTGTCAAAGCTTACTGCTCCCGTGATAAGTCTCGGGTGAAGTGGATCATTCTCTTTCTTATCGTGATGACTTGAATGTGTCTCGAGTAATGCGAGCCTTCGTCTTCGTTCTTCACTCGACTCATCATGGCTACAACATAGGAAAGCGTACTTGAGTCGAGTGATACCAAGAGTCCAGAACTCGGCGACACTTAGTAGACAAGCGATTATACCTGTAAAGTAGTAAATTATATAAATTTCTAAACACAGGAGAATAGTCCATGTTGTCTAGTTATCTAGTATATTGTACATTACATAGTTAATGAGATGAAAACAAAGTATTGTACAGTATACGCTTTTCATATTTTTTTTGCCATTGTTATAATTGTGTTTGTTAGACATTGTGTTTGTTCACCTAGACGAGTAGGATCGTCCTATACAGGTCCCCAGTGGTCAAGTCTCATATTGACATTCTAGGATTAAGTATACATTATATTGAACATGTAATAAGATGAACATTAATTATTGTATAAGTACATGGGATAATTACGCAGAGAAATTACTACTACTTGTCAATCACGGATTATCCTATACAGAATGCAGGCAGGCTATTCAGAGAAGCATTTTAGAATCTGAAATACTGTATAGAATGAGATAGAACGATGATGATGATGAGATTAAACAGGTAAATTCATATTTTTTACGGATTAAAAGATTCTCGCACATGCGTTGTAGGAATATTGATTCTATATTTGCAAAACAGTGATAGTAATAAGCATGAAGTACCAAACTTACCTAGAACATACATCAGCCATAACAAACAGGTTTTTTCTTGTGGTCTTGACACGAAGCAATCGACTGTTTTTGGACAAGGCCAATAATCACATTCATATAATTCATGAACTGACCAACCGTATAAGTAATACTGACCAACGAGGAATCCAACCTGAGAATAGTAACATTGTAATATTGAAGGCTGATTATGTGTACAGTGTACTTAATATACAATGAGTATAATAGTAGGTAGTACAGTGAGTAGTACATTACTGTAACATATTTCAACGTTCGCGTGAATAAATAAGTTATATATATATATACGTTTAAATAGTTAGTTATAATGTTTGATAAACTTTTGATAAATTTAGCTGAGACATTGACGGTATAAAGGCGACCATTTGAAAGTAATAAACGCGCGAATATGTAGAATACTGATTTGCAGTCGATATTTGTTACGTTTACGACAATATATTGAGCTGAAATTATGATAGTGTAGATTTTATCTCAGAGATTTATCATACATCAATTCCATTGGGATTTATCAAGTATAAGTTTCATTAAAAGACGTCTATATTATGACACCTCGAGTTGATTCATCTTGCTTACCGAGAGAAACCCTATTTAATATTTACCCCATATTAATATTTAGCTGAACCATCGAACCTCGCATAATGTTCGTAGAAACACGTGCCACCAATAAGCTCTGTATAGTTCAGGATGTTCCAACATCCTCTTCCGAAATTTTCTTTCTGCTATCGCGTCATCTTCCGCACGATTCCTTCGAACTTCTTTCATGAATTCAACTCGTTGTCCGTGAGGATCCACGAAAATTGGAACTTTGTTTCTGTGATGTAATAATATAATTTTATTACGTATGTAATTGCGTCAGCAGATGTTCATTAGCTGGGTATTGGGGCTCTAAACAGGCCGAGGGTATTCTTTACCTACTAGGTTAGACCATTAGTCCACAACATGCAGTGGTGCCAACAAGTAGACTATATTTATATACTTATGGCCATCATATTTTCATAATTAAAAACCGGGACGCTTAAAAAAACATCATTTTAAGTTTGGTTCATATTTAGAAGTATATAGCTATTAATTAGATGCATTTTGGGCAGACGAAAACTAATATGCAGAATTAAAATATCACCGAGAATAAACGAAATAAAAACGCATTGAATTATAATTTACTCTTCGACATATCATACTTTTCTGTTCATAGCACACGGCCATAAAAACGAGACAAACCCGTTCAAATTGAGACGTATGGTAGCCTTGCACTATACCTAACACCGGTATGTAGTACGTTTGTGATCGGAAACATTATTCGCTGTGAGCGGTCGAATTTGACGCGGGAATGATTTAAAATCTATTTTGATCGCTAGAAGGCGTTAGAGCGCTCCTATCATCCTTACCTGTAATNAAATATCACCAAGAATAAACGAAATAAAAACGCATTGAATTATAATTTACTCTTCGACATATCATACTTCGCTGTGAGCGGCCGAATTTGACGCGGGAATGATTAATAATCTATTTTGGTCGCTAGAAGGCGTTAGAGCGCTCCTATCATCCTTACCTGTAATCGATATACACTTCTTCATTCGATTCATTGTTGTCCGTTGATAATTTTCTCTTGACGTCACCATCATAACGTATTACATGACGTCTGCGCCTGATATCGTCATTTCGCCTGTTGTTCCCGAATTTAGCTGTTTTGTATTTCCCGTCCGCGTTCCCGATCTTTTTAACTTCGAACAATGGACCCGTTGTCCCGTTTGGCAGAAATCCCTCATCTCTCCGCCGTTTTAAACTCGGCGGATGAATATACGACTGATCTGATCGTGTCGTCATAATCTCTTTTTTTTCGTCATCTTCTTCCGATGGATATTTGATTCCCGCGTGATAGATCACGTGAGTCGCGTAGAGAAAAAATAATATAGCTGAAAGAGAAATTTGTATGAATATGAATGGCAAGAGAAATAAAAAAAATATTCTGATCAAAAGAGATTGCTTCGTACCTAACTTGGTGAGAATATGAATTAGAGTAGCTATTGGCGGGAAATAGTATATCTATATAATAAAATATATAAATGAAATATTTAAAATTACTATATCTTACCTGGAGTAGATACAACCAGTATCATGAGTGACCAATATCTAAGTTGTGATATTGGACTGAATCTATTGAAACAAACATTTTCACAACCAGGTGTCAGCACGTTGCAAACAAAATTTGCCTGTGACGAAATAAAAACAATTGTTAGTTAACAACCGATAATAATATTTATATTATAGTTATATATATATATACAGTTAAATCACACTACATTTCATTAACGTAAAAATATATTAAATAAGCATTATTAGTATATAATATGACGTCAACATATCTCCTTATATGACGTAGCAATTATCCTTTTAATATGACATGACCATTAATTCTTTATTGTGACGTAATCAGTAAAGCCTACGAATCGAATACGTTATTGCTATTGATGGAAATTATAATGACGCCATAAAGTAGCGTGACGTAACGTTGCTAACGTTACCTGTTCATCGTGGTACACGTTGTCTCCTATTCTCGCGACAACTACGATTCGAAATATGAACATTACAATGATCCATAACTTGCCCGGAAATGTAGATTGAACTCTGACCTGTTCCAACAGACCGTGAAGTATATGCCACGCCATTGTTTGTTACGTAATAATAACTACAGTAATAATATTTTTTTAAATGTAATCTGAAAAATATACAAAAGTCATATAGGCAACTGATGACGGTAATACTTGAAGCTAATAGTAATGGGAAATAATACCATTTTCTTGCCTCTTTATGCGCCTGCGCAGTCTGACTCCACATCTGTATAACTGGTTAAACTTTATCTTGAATTTAGTAGTTATGGAAAGTCAATTTATCGCCGAAACTCAGCTGCAGTTAAACATTTCTTAGTACTGAAATAACCAGTGTTTATTGCAACATAGGTCAGTTTAAGAAAGGATCTAAACAGAGCTACGTGATAAATTATATTTGCTTCATATGAACGCTACAGATATTCAACTTGTAAAATATCACAGTATTAACTATAATTTGATAGTTGTTTGCTGATTTTCTATCTTGCTTCTATTGATCTAAATTATCTGTTACAATCAAGATGTCTCTGTTCGAACACTAAACCTAACTATTTCTGTTTTCAGATCCACAACATCTCACAACTGGTCAGTCGCCAGGGTTTTAAATGCTGCTTCTGTGATGTAATAAACACGCTCGAATACGACGTCATGAAATACAGCTGATGAAGCGGTTCGCGGGTTCACGTGAAGTTCAAAGACGCGAAGTCGGATTTAAAAACGATTTCCTCTTTCGGTAAGCGTTTGATATTATTTTGATAGAACGTGCTTGGCCAATTAGGTAATTGGCGGATGTAATATATTCGGATTCTTATGTTGGCGGACGAGATTTTAATATATATATATGAATTTAGATTATTAAGATATTTCATAAGTTAATTCATGAAGGCGGATGCATTATATTCGGATAGCGTTATTAAAATTGGCGTATGTTATTATATTTGGTTCACTCGACCCATTTAAACTCCAACGGGCGGATATAGTATACTCCGACTCATATTTTATGGCGGTTGGAATAATATTTGGTGCGGTATTAATTTTTAATTTTTCGAGTTAGCTTGAGTCTGACCCTAACGCAAGTAACCTTTCAACTCATGACCTTTTCACTTCGACTAAATCATCTTCTCACGTATAGTGCCAACGTTAACACTTATCTAAGTTTATGACCGGATAAAGGCGAGTGAAGATATCTTTATAACATCACAATCAATGGTTAATGACCCTACTATATCTGGTAACTATTACAGCCATCTGGTTCTAGATTTGTTATTTGACAAATATATATAAAACACTCAACACTCTAGCGATGTTCCTTCAATATACTGATATCGTACATGTCCACAGATATGTAAACGCTCTAAGTGCGTTCCATTATACTTCATAGCTTTTCTCCCTCATTACTATATACAATATATATTTTCAGTTTAACCTACCGAAGCCTCTGATGATGATTTTCAGTAATTTTAAATACCAATCATACTCAATATAATTTACGTAGTATGAATACGGTTATAAATTACAACTGCTTCCCTGAGTGTAATCATCCTGTATGCAGACATACAGTTTCTATACTGAACTCACCATTTCAATGCCAATATTTATATATTTATATGAACTGTAGCATATGTATATTATGCTCACGAAGAACATAACATTATGAAATCACATTTATGATTCATGACAACATAATGGTAATGTGATGTAGTCTCCGCGTAACAATGTTATTATTCGTCCACTGGGAATGACACAACAAATGGACATGGAAATCGGGACCAGTTATATTTACATCCGCCAAAATAACCAGTAATTAAATTTATATCGCAGCGGTCAAGCATTTAGCACAGGCACACAGGTAATCCTGTTGAATAACAACCGTTCTCCGATGTCATATGTCAACTAGTCATAGATTTCGCGTTTGGCGGATGGTTTTTTGATCGGTAATTTAATTGTTGTCCGTTATGAAGATATTCATAAATTTTAAAAACCGAATAAATTGATTAGACAGTGGACATGTAAACATTGCAAAAACACGAAAAGGCTTTTTCATTAGTTTGAGTTTATTGAACAGCATCGCCGTGTTTTAACTTACGCGAATTCAACAACGAGAGCAAAGGCGCCAGCTAAGAGCAATTGTCATTGCAATATTTTAATATTCCTTTTGTTATGATCAAAATACAACACTGCACCGTACAACACTGCACAGATATGCCTTATTACATTGAACCATCCATCACAATATAACTTACCCCTTCATTGCTGTAGCTGAACAACACTGCACATATATGTCTTATTGCATTGCAAAAACAAGAAGTCCAATATACACACGTTTCCGTTTTACAAGCTGCCTTGCTTAATATATATCTAAGCTGTTCATCGCACACGTTATGAATTACTTTGCTTACACTTTCCAATGCCTGTTCGTCTGCCCTTTCCTGAATGTTTTCAACTGTTTGTCGGTTACATTCATATAAAGGTTTTGTCCCTTAAAATTGATCAATTGTTCCAATGTTGAATGGCGAGTTAGAACAAAACCTTGATCACAATGTAGCGAGATTTCATTACACCCAGATAATAAACGTTTGATATAAAATTACTTTTTAAAGGATTGCTACCACTTTGTTTTGTGCTGGTTGCTAGCACCGGTGCAAAAAATATCATATGTGGGTATTAGCGGGGGCGATTTGTGTACATGGGGCATATGGTTCAATTGTTCCCCGCTTAATTAGAGATATTAATAATGTACATACGTATTAAAAGCGGATAAACAAAGGATACAACATGACATAACAAAACACGGTTTTAATAGAACTAGATAAACATAAATCAACTATATATTATATTAATATATCACAACGTACAGTATCTCAGTACTATATAGATATGTATATGTAATGTAAATCCCCTTTCTCCATAAAAAGCCTTACGAAAAGAATCTTTAATTGGTATATACGTATATCTCATCCCAAGAACAGTTTCTCAATACATATAGGGGTTTCTCGTACCTCGACCTTCGCCTCCTGGAACTGATTGAGTAGGAAGTACGAGGCATCATTCCGCATGCATATTCTATACGACCGTCAACGAAATGTGTTTTTTGTTTCGTTTATATCATTTACATCAGACCCCAATACAGATGTATTTGAAATATCTTTCATTACAATAGAAACTGCTTGATGTCATTATAGACCGCCTACATATCCTATACGACCGTCAACGAAATGTACTGTTTCCATATCCGTATTTGATTGACGACTAATCCTGTGGGTGGGATAAGATATGTCATAATAAAACAACATCATCAAAGAAAGTATATTATGTCGTGATAATTGATATCTCGAACAACTGTTTGTGTCTTGTTTGATCACAACGGATTTAATAAACATCAATTAGTATCCTGTCATAGGCGTGCGGTATTATAACGTAACAATTGAAACTGTCATACGCGTGCGGTATTATAACGTAACAATTGAAACCCAGTATCTAATCAAATCATAACGGCAACTACTAATATACATCCGCCTTTTAAATAGTTTGCTCATTGGAGGGTGTAGCACTCTCAGGATCTAAGCTAAGTAGTAAATGAATTAATCTGTTAAGCCAGTGGTTCTTAACCCTTGTCCATCACCACTTTTTCTAAGCCTATCCTATACTGACCTTGGTGAGATTTTGCTATGTTAAAAATATCAGTTTCAATATTTGACAAACAAAAGAACCTCGAGTCTTCCCTATCATATATCTATAACTTAATTCTTTATTAGCAATTCAGAGTTCGAACGGATTAAGTATTATATCTATTACCTGCATTAATCTCCCGATTGTTATAATCTCATCACATACATATTATTACCAGATGAAATCGAATGCGTTTGAAAATATCTGCAAATTTTTCCCGCTAAATAATTGATTTGAGAGAATATCACGCTTCCGAATTTGACCGTCGCACTTTAAAGCGACCGTAAAACATGTTCACTTTGTATTTGTTGCTACACTTATGGGTTTCCACTGGGGCAGCAACCTCACCCTCAATCATCTATATATGCTTGCAGATAGTTAGTACATTACTGAAAAGTTGGACTGTTCCTTTCTCGGATTAATTATCATTCAATATCTTACACATTACTTTGACACCTTCAATAACCAATGTTAAATGTAATTTTGAAGTAATATTTCAATACAATACTACTTCATATCTACTTCATTATTCGACTGTATATTGTACTACATAATATATGAGAGTGATAAAATATAATAATAGTATATTTTTGTCGCAGAATGAAAAGAACCACAGACACTTTGCCATATCTTCTACCTGTCAGACCACTGCTACATTTCTATGCTCTTCAGGAAACTCGTAAATTGTGAGTTTATAATTCAATACTGTAGTGAAGTAGCTTCTAGAGTGTCAGAATACGAGAAAACACATTGTAAAGTTTTTCAGCTGAGTCATATGCTTACATGTAGTTCATTCGCGCGAGTATACCACTGCCTGCATATATATATATACTGTTTAATGTTTTAGATGCCTTACATGTTAAATTGAAGGGAAAGGACTTCCACATCTCACACACGCTTACTATTTATCCACTACTAGAAAATTAAAACTAGGGATATTTATATTTCAACTGTCTCTTGCAAAACATAGCATTCAGCTTTTCGTATACATCATCTATGGTTTATACATTATTTCGAACAGTTCATATCATAAATTTTTATACTTCCGTAGTGACTCCTTATGACGTAATATTTATGACGTCATATCATATACATGCGGTCCGGTCTCGGAATTTCCTCACCTCATCAAAATATTTGTACTGTCACAAATAGAGGGTTATTGTTCCATCACTGATAATAGATAGTAGATAATGATGATAAATAATGTGATTTCATTCTGCGGTCGGAACAGGGTTAAGCACATGACAGGCCCTCTGCAGCCGCTAAAACCAAATACAAATGAAATATTAATTTTCGCGCGCACGGGAAATAAATAATGCAGAATAAGTAAGTGCTCGGAAAATAGATCAACAACAAAATGATTCGGATAAAAACAGAAACTATTTAAATGTGTTCCCAGTCATTGATCGGCGGTTGTATTGATGTTTGGAGGATGTGATATATTCTGGTACTTAGCGGCAGTTGTATTTCATTTTAGTACTTAGTGGCGGTTGTAATATAACTTGGTACTTAGTGGCGTATGTAATATATCTTAGTACTTAGTGGCGGTTGTAAATTATCTTGGCACTTAGTGGCGGATGTAATATATTTCAGTACTTAGTGGCGGATGTAATATATCTTAGAACTTAGTGGCGGATGTAATATATCTTAGTACTTAGTGGCGGATGTAATATATCTCAGTACTTAGTGGCGGTTGTATTATATCTTAGTACTTAGTGGCGGTTGTATTATATCTTAGTACTTAGTGGCGGTTGTACTTTCAGTTAGGAGAATCAGAAAAAATCTTGTTTACCGTTCTATATCTTATTTGACATCTCTCAGTGGTTGTAATTGTATACGGTAATGCGGTTCCGGCGGTTGTCATATTTCATGGTATATGTAAAGCTCTTAGTAATAGTTATTAGTTAAGCAAGTGTATATTTCGTTGAATAACTGGTTAATGAAGATTATTACCGGTAGACAAAGGGTTAATTGGAATCTTAATAGACAATGGTATGTTGGTCTCCCGGGAAACCATGTTCATTCGAAAATATGTATTACGAAACAAAGGAAAAGTACTTGAATGATTATGACTCATAATCAACATACTTAGTTTTCACGTTCAATCTTGTATTAAGCCATCTCTCTTCTAACTTTCACATAGTAACAGTCCCAGGGGTAATTTTAACCTCTCATATTGGTTATAATGGACAACAATGTAAAAGACCAAAAGCACAATGTACGATGTCAATATTATCAAAACACAGGCCTCAAAATTTCGTTCTTATTCTCTGTGATACTAAATTGTACGGTCACTGCTAATAATAATTTGCTCTGTGGTGAAATCTACCAAATCCAGGAAATTATAATTCAATAACATGATTCCTTTGCACTATTACGCAACAATCGGAAGTCATACATTTATATTAACTCTCATATATCATAATACAGAAACTGACAAAGTGGAAATTTTCAAATACTTTTTTAATATTATTTGTTAAGGATCAAACGTAAACTGCAGGCTGAATGCATACCAGAGCAATCATACAAGTATGCCAAAAGTAGTATTATTGCAAAGCCGAGAAAGTTGACTTTTCCCCCAAAAAAATGACGCTAAATTATACGAAATGATCCCGGAACTTGACTAATTATGTCGTGCAACCTGAATTGAATATAAGAGTCAACAATAAGCAGTACACGTCCCATGGAAACTAAATTCCTGGACAGAGAGCACGCGTCTACTCCTAAACTGCGGTCGATTTACGATCTATCGCGGTATTTTCGCGTAATTGAAATTCCGCGGACCACGAAGTTTGATTGTCACGTAATAAAAGGAATTCTCAATATTTATATATTTATGAATGAATTATTCATTTACGTTTGCCGCAAATTTATATGCATTGACAACGTAACAAAGCAATTAGTTCAATTGACCCTGTGCTGCCCGGAAATATTTCACCCAATAAAACTTTTGGCTGAAACTACTGATTCACTGTGGGACACCGTAGTTTTCTACATCCGCCATTTAAATATCTCTCATCTATGCGTTGATATTCTTAGAACCTTAAATATGAATGTAATTTATATAGCGATAATCACTTTCCCGAATGCTTATCTGGACAAGGTCGAGTCTTTAATTAGGATTTAGCCGGAGCCAATCGAATCAATCTACCGTATTTATTCGATTGTAAGCCGCCCTTGATTATAAGCCGCACGAAATGATGAAAAAAAAACAATATAAGCCGCGGCTTATAATCGAATAAATACGGTAACCGGAATTTCGAGTTATACGACGTCGCGGTATTGAGCTTCCACTGTATTTAATAAATACATCAATATCTCTCTGCTTTGTAATATAACTTTGTATATATTTCCGTCTGGATCTGTACGAGAGTACGTTAATACAAAAAACAGTAAAGACTTCAACAGTTAAAACCACAAAAAAAAGTTAAAGCAAAATATATAAACGCTAAATCTGGAACTTAAAACTTAAAGCTGCAAAGATTTAATGCGTTTGCTGCCACGCCTATCTTGTTAATACAAGATCTGGTTATTGTTTGCTTTGCCATTACTTTGGTTGAGCCATGTTTACTTTCAATAATAATAATATTTCTTACCTTCCTGGAAATCTCTTTCGCTTAACAAAGTATTTCTCAAACGGTAGATGGGTCGAGAGGACCATATTTAAGGTGTATGACACTGACTGTGTTATGGTGTGCGCCACTGACAGGCTGAAGTCACTCATTCTATGTACAATTGCACCACTGTACTTAAACATTGCTTTACATGCACTTAACCTCCATGAATAAAACATACAACCCATCACCATAGCGCGATGAAATGCATTCAGATCGTGTAGTCATTTGTAGTTTTGTCGGAATGAGAGCAAGCTTAGAAGGCCAGACCGCAATTAAACTCCGAAAAACGTGATCACTTTTACTTAAAGTTCCTAAAAGTTCCTAAAAGTTCCTAAAAGTTCCTAAAAGTTCCTAAAAGTTCCTAAAAGTTCCTTAAAACTAAAATGGAAAATTTCGCGGATTTGATCGACGATGCAGAAAGGATTAACCGTTGGAATCCCCGAACAGACTTATGAGCTGAAATACACTTGTGAATTTGACAGTAATTTAACGAATTATATAACCACCAACCACCAACCTACGCACTCTGACGTTAAGATACCTGAAATAGCTCAATACCCATGTATGATGCACACCTCAACTATGACATCCAGATAGCTGGAAAAGCTCTATATCCATGTATGATGCATACCCTGACTTTTAGTCAGAACTCAATTCACTTTGATCAAAGGTATCTATGCAATATTAATTACTACATCATTAAAGATAATTCTGACCACTTTTGCTGCNAATGCATTCAGATCGTGTAGTTATTTGTAGTTTTGTCGGAATGAGAGCAAGCTTAGAAGGCCAGACCGCAATTAAACTCCGAAAAACGTGATCACTTTTACTTAAAGTTCCTAAAAGTTCCTTAAAACTAAAATAGAAAATTTCGCGGATTTGATCGACGATGCAGAAAGGATTAACCGTTGGAATCCCCGAACAGACTTATGAGCTGAAATACACTTGTGAATTTGACAGTAATTTAACGAATTATATAACCACCAACCACCAACCTACGCACTCTGACGTTAAGATACCTGAAATAGCTCAATACCTATGTATAATACACAAACCGACTACGAAATCCAGATAGCTGGTAAAGCTCTATATCCATGTATGATGCATACCCTGACTTTTAGTCAGAACTCAATTCAGTTTGATCAAAGGTATCTATGCAATATTAATTACTACATCATTAAAGACAATTCTGACCACTATTTGCTGCGTAGTACCTCTCTAGCTGGAGCAAATATCGGAAAAAGATACGCTGGAATAGAAAGGTTATGATGTCGGAGTCTAATTAGAGACAAAAACACCAACTAAACTTATTCTTGAATAAATTTCATTCAACTTTACACAGGAGCTCCCTCTCCAAACACCGTTTGTTTTCTCAAACAAGATGGCAAACGTTTGAAACCAATGTAAATATAGAAAACACGTGCATAGATCGCCTTGTACTACGCGTGACTTCAGTGCGTTGCTGAGAGCAATAAATTAGCATGAAATATCTCCGCAACTGAAGAAAAAGTAACTAAAATTCTGTTGCTTAGCATGTCCCAGCTAACAATTCAAAGCTTTTTCCCAAATTCAAACAATCGTCTAAATTCTACGACAAACTGTATGAAATACGGTTGATATCACTACTAATTAATATTGAATAGTCTTAAAAATTCAACATTGTTGCACTTGGAGATGAATAAAAGTAGGTTGTCAAGCCTTGTAGTGTCCCAGCACTTATTTCAAGATCTAATAAAACGTATATATGATCCATACAGAACGGCCTTGAACTATCCAATACAATGTAACTTATCACTTTGTTACTGTTATCATACAACACCACTGAATATATATGTATTACAAATTCAATAGTTCGAAGTCGAAGATCGAACTATCGACACATTTATTTAAATAAGGATTTTACCAAATCAGTTTTAGCTAACCTAAGCTTTGCTAATTCCGAGATATTTGACGTCGATGTAACTGGCTTTCTCTGTGGATACATAAGAACTAGATTAACCACAAATTATCGCTTCTGTTGGCTAAGTAAAAAGCCAATTATCCGTGTGGTTATTGACATACTATCATAAGCCAAATATCACTCATCATACAGTAGCATTGTCGCTTGCGAATGTTTAGCAATTAGCAAACATAAATTCAATTATGCGCTGATATTCAGAGAGGCAAGACTATCCATCAACAATCAAATTACATTACAACTTATCCCTTTGTTACTACAGTCGACACCGCTTAATACATCCACCTCGGGCCGGGGCCTTAATTATCTTACTAGATGTAATTACGTATCTAATTGCAACTATGTTGGTTACGACTATCGGTATGCCCTTTCTGTTTGCAAGTACAGTATTACCATACAACATTCTGTACCAATAAGAATAACATATTTAAAACAATTACCTACATACGAAACAAACGGTATCTAATCTTGTTAGCTAATATTTCTTGACTCGCTTAATTATTAAACTACTCTGAGTGGGCGTTTATTGTGGAATTCATCGAGTCAATATAACGGTAATTCCTGTAAAAACTTCTCTTGTATATTTGTATAACTATGTAACGAACGAAGTAGAGTATGTAAATTCAACTTGCTGGTACTTTCCCAATATAACTTATTAAGTGAATACGTAAGTGCAAACATCAGTTGATTAATTCAAGATAAATGCTTTACCTCTGTGTCAGATCGCTCAGAATTTATAGGTTCTGGTTAGGCAGTAAAAGCTTCACAGTGAAAGAATAAAACATATATATATATATACAGTCGTAACTCGCTATATCGAGGATTTTATATAATATTAAATTGTATGTATTTTAATGTAATATTGTATGTATTTTATTTCATGATAAATGCCGTGCCGTACAGTACTAGTATGTTTAAGCGATAAAAGTTTAAAAGAAATTAAATAACAGGTCAAATGATTGTGGGAAAGGTTAATAAGGTGAATAAGAGTGTGTGAATGATTCACAATGTTTCAAAATACGTTTAAATATATTCAAATAATTAATTAAATATGTGGTTTCTACTTGGCGGATTTTCATCTATCGCGAGAGGCTCTGGAACGCACTACCCGCGATAGGTGAGCAATTAGTATATATATATGTATACAGTATCTATACAGTGAAAGCTCGTTAACTCGACTTTGGATCTCCGGGTCTCCGGTCAGCTCGATCTCAGTTTATTGGTCCGGTAGAATCATTATTAAAATAAATCTTTTAATAACTCGAACTCTTTCGACTTCGAGCTAACGAGCTTGTACTGTACAGTGATTATTCGCTACTTCAACGTCGGATAGCTCGAAATAATTTGCGCTGATGTGTGAACTACAAACTTTTTTACCGAATCCGTGATATCTAATGACGTAGCTCTGTGGTAAAGTGATGGAACGCAGGGTAGCCTGCTTCAGCCATTTTGAAAATTAATCATTTCTTTTCGTATCGAAATAATATTTGGATTGGGTAGGGTAAAAGTTACGGCTACTATTCTGCAACCGGACTCCTGACTATTAGTAATATGTACACACTGACCTGTAGCACTGTTTAGATCCCTTCTTACACTGGGGGGGGGGGGGTAAGCACTGGTTATTTTAGTAGTAGAAAATATTTAACTGCAGTTGAGTTTCGGTCATGAATTGTCTTACATAATAAACTACTAAATTCAAGATGAAATCTATTATCAGTTATACAGATGTAGATTCATGATTGTGTATGAAGGGCAAAGAACTAATAATTTATCATTTAACCCAGTGGTTCTTAACCTTATTGAAGGTACTGAACTCTGGACCAATGATCCAACAGATATTATGAACTACCAAGAGCATATACAGTTTGCCTCAGCCTTTCCTGCCCTGCAAACCTTGACTCCTGAAAATGATCCTCCTTTATATGCCTCAACCAGATACATAATCTTATCTAATCACCGTATTATCAGGCTATAATGTTGTCAGTTCAAGCTTATCATACGAATTCCAGCTTACCACCCATCTATGAATATTTCAAACATTCTCACCGTTTTTTTATGACACCACAGAGCTTATTGATTTTTAATTATAATACAGTAAATTTGAAAATGTGTTTCTTAATGCGCACGTCATTAACAATTCATTGTAATTCGACCTTATTGCAAATTTTCCTGAATTTCTGACGGATTTAATGCGATTTGGAGCGAAATTACAGGTTAAATTGCGGAATAATTCACGACTCAATTCATAATCACGTGCAAACGAGCGACGGAAAAATGTAGGTACTTTTGTAAGTTGTTCCGAAGCCAATATACCTGGTTATTATTGAACCATATCATTTGTTGGTGTATTAGTAAAATGCAGTACTGTACAACACAGCCCTCGGTTGCACACAGTTCTTTACGGCTCCTTTGACACTATGTTATCTGTGACACATAGTTCAAATTAGAATTTCCCAGTGATTGCGTTTGCCCTCGTCGTCATAAGGCATATTGCCGCTCCGGCGGGACCGACCAATCCCCCCCTCAGCTACGCTGGTGTAGCAGTAAAATTAAATAGTGTATTTCTAGACTCGCTTGCATGCACATTGCTTTACTTCTACACTGTGACATTATGCTGACTGTGACATTATGGTTATAAGCAGACACACAATGTGACATCGATTCAAGTTACTTTGACAACTTCAATATCAATTTCAAATCAACATCTGGTTTCACTCGAGACAATACATTCCTGACGTCACAAATATTGACAACTATGTGATTGGGTTTTACCTCCTACTTTGAGCAAATAGAAAACAGAGTTTGCGCGCCCATATATGTACAGTGATAGTTCGTTACCTCGACTTCGGATAACTCGGAATTTCAGTTAGCTCGAACTGATTTTAATTGGCCCAGACAAAATACTTATTAAAATGAATTTTTGGAACTTCGAGCTAGCAAGCCTTTTCCGTATATGGTCTAAAGATTAAGTAGCTGAACGGTCAATTGAAAATTCTCCCACTTACAATTATCACAAAAATTAAAATACAATTATTTACTCAGGTTTCACGGTAGATGTAGCAGATCAATTGTGTTACTTTATATTACAAACTTATTTCTATGTGTTTACATATTATATATAATATTAGGTATTTAGGTTATAGGTCATAGTTCAGTCGTGTGACGTAAGTGAAGGTGTCCTATATTTAGTAGTAATCATGAGTATTCGCGGGCGTTGACAAACGGGAAGAGTTACCCAACTCTGGATCAGCAGTGTTTGCAAATAGTTCCATGAAAGCGCGTCAAGACTAGTTCAAGATGAAGAAAGTACGAAATTTTTTTTGTCTTTCGTCAAGAAAGGAGGAAATCCCAATGCAAACTTTCTATTAAAATGGTAAAATTGACTTCAATGTTTACGATCACGGTAGATTCGCGTGACTGAGTTCCAATGGCATAACTGCCGTGCAGAGATGAGTTCTCATATTCGTTCCGCAGTGCAAAACATAATAAAAGTTTTTGGGTGTTACAGGGTCTAATATCGAGTGATTTACGTGATAATGACACAGCAGGAATTGTCACAGTAGGAATTTTTCCGTAAAAAACTGTCCAGTTCCCGTCTTAACAGATGCTTATGGTAGTTATCCCACTCTGAATCTGAAGTCATCATCTAGCTACTTTCATTGTACTACTGTTGATAGTTCATTCATACTAGAAGTTAGTACATTACTGAAAAGTTTAACAGCTCCTTAAATTATCATTTAATCTCTTACACCTTAATAATAAGCAATCTATGATAATATCCATTAGATCTCCCTAGGATAAGTCTCAGCATACGCTGATGAAAGTTTTCCTCTTGAAATCATAGACTCAAGCCACCTTATCCTTTCTAACTCTTCTCTGATCTCGACTTCAAGTATTTATTAGTCTTTTCTTTCAATTTATTTCATAAAATATTGGCTGTGCTCTCTTCGTCATGTCCGGAGCGACTTTAAATCTCTCACTAATAATTCGAATGATAAATCTGGTCAAAATTTGTCAAGGTAAATGTCGCTGCTCTTATTCGCTTAACTGATGCATTCGTGCGTGTTGAACGTCTCGCCCTTAATAGTAACAAATATTTCACGTACTATTTCACGCGTACTATACTTTGTCATACGTTATGTAATAAACTTGTAATCTTTTGTGTTTTGAAATCTTTTCTTTGAGTGAAAGCGTTGTCCATTTCGTCCACCTGTGTCTATTCCTACGTGCTTGGCTGGGTCAGAGTACCATATTCATTAGTCTTGAGGCTAACCTAATAAATTATTGGTTATAGTTCATATTCTCCGTTATAGGATAAGTGATTATAAGTCCTTGCCTATTCTTGCGTCTTTTTGCGCCAGTGCAGTTTGACTCCACACCTGTATAACTGATTGGACTTTTTTATGAAAGCAAATTATAGTCGAAACCCAGCAGCAGTTAAATATTTTCTACTACTGAAATAACCAGTGTTTATTGCTACATAGTCAGTGTGAGAAGGGATCCATACAGAGCTATTCGACGTATTATATCTTTGTTACATTTGTATAGAAAATTACATGATATTTACTTTGATTCATTCCAGGATATAGAACCGAGACCTGAGACATAAGACCTTTTCGACTTTATTTATTCAAATATTGCATTCGAAACTCGTACTTACGACCATTATCACGATTACCAACACTAGGACTGTTCCTCACACTTACGACACTTAGATAGTGATTCCATTCGGCGTTTACGAAGTTCGTTATTAAGATACTCAATATCCTAATTGAGATAAAACTGATTCTTCCTAATTCTTGACACTCTCATGGTCTCTATCTGCTGACATTTACGCATCCAATGCTATGGAATGGATAAGTAATAAGTAATATTCTAAACAAGCATTTGTATTTTGAAATCTTTTCAATGAATGAATGCCCGGTCTGAACTCGTTCGTTTCACAGACTGAAAGCTTCGTCCATTTCGAAATATCTCTCGATCGAGATCTTAACAATAGAAATCTGATAAGAAAGTTGTTCGGTCAAATGAATAAGTTTATACCAGAGCGTCTTCGAGAAGTAACGACTAATTTTATTCCTATCCGCCTAATATAATTCACAATATCTCAATGTAACGTTCCTGGGGCGTTTGTATACCGACTGGGACCCATTTCCCGTTGTGTCCATTGTTGAAATAGACCAAGATATTTTTTAACACGTTAAATTCAAAGAGGGTCACAAATTTATTGAATTTATATAGGAACATGGTAATGGAGCTTCATAAACGTCACATAAGGGTTAGTGCAGTGACGAGCAATCTTTTTGTAATTATGGGTCATAATATTT
This sequence comes from Halocynthia roretzi, assembly GCA_013436055.1. Taxonomy (NCBI): domain Eukaryota; kingdom Metazoa; phylum Chordata; class Ascidiacea; order Stolidobranchia; family Pyuridae; genus Halocynthia; species Halocynthia roretzi. The sequence goes on along the minus strand of QRAM01000250.1, from coordinate 3,137 downwards.
TCTAGTAATCTCTGTGGACCATTGGTAATCATAATTGCTACTACAGAAATACTGAATGCGTATATTTAATCTAAATGGAGATGAAGTGAGCTCTTGGTATAAATATGAACGTGTATATGAATACTATTACTGACATTTTGTTGTGAAAACTCTGAAACTACGAAATATTTTTTCTAGAAATCACATTATTGCAAGTTCTGTCACTAAGTAGCGATTGCGGGGCAATTCTGCAGGTTTTTGTATTGTCCATACCAAAGATCAACGTTCAATCATCCACCAATATACGTCACTAACTGCAACGCTTATATCATATTCTTCGTTGACAAGAATCCATAAAACATAAATGAAAATAACCTTCAACGATATATAATACAGAGTTTCATTATCGAGTCGATCCTAATGCCGAGGTCGAGTGAATGAATGTATTTCAATTCGGTTACGTTCCTCTAGAAACTCCGATCCTTTGCGAAGTTTTTCGGTTACATTCCTCTAGGCGCTCCGATCGCGGAGTTTTACCGTTGAGGCCACTTGACGTCTTGATTCTGCGTAAACAAACAAAGCATCGAAGCTTTAACAAAAGAAATTGCTTTTACCAGTCGAGCTGGATTTCGTTTTTGCTTCAATGGAGCTGAAACAACAGTTTTCCTGTGGTTATATTTGCGTTCTATGAATGAAGGAAGGAGTTTACCGACGTATTATTTTTGTGATTACGTTTCTGTACGTTTGCTTGGTCGTAAATGGAACTTCGCTTCGTGCGAGTACGATGATTTCGTACCTTATGTACATAGCAAAGCTAAACTAAACCACTTATTGGTACGAGATAACTGAACACATACTGCACGTTAGGGCGCGATAATAATAGTTGAAATACTACACGGTAATAACTGATCTGATCTGATCTGTTGGTACAGTCAACGCTGTCTGGCAAGACGCATGGATGTCGCTTATATCATAAGGGAGAGATATGAATATGATATACAATGGACGCAGCTTATTCTGATTGCTTTGGCACAGTCTCTTTTTGATAACAATAACTGGGGGATAACATTAAGTGAGGGATATGAATATAATATACAGTGGACGCAGGTTATTCTGATTGCTTTGGCACAGTCTCTTTTTGATAACAATAACTGGATAATTCCATTAAGTGAGAGATATTAATATGATATACAGTGGAAGCTGCTTACTGTGCTCGCTTTGGAACAGTCTCTTTTTGATAACAATAACTGGGGGATAACATTAAGTGAGGGATATGAATATAATATACAGTGGACGCAGGTTATTGTGATTGCTCATGATTGACATTCCCGGGTTAATGGAAAGTTCTTGACGTTGGTTTTACCAATTCAAACACAATTGTAAAATCTTTTAATAGCTCATTCGTTATTCATAGATTTTATTTGATCCACCGTTAAACTCGGGAATTGAAAAGAATTCTTGGGAGTGAATTCAATTAAACCGACCAAATCCAGTCCGTCTTCTGTTTTCCACATAGCGTAATTCTCCAATACATTGCAACACTGTAGAAGGAATACGGCGGTAGTATAATTAGCAAGGTGTGGTTAATTCACTTTCAAATAGTTCAATATCGTTGTTATTTGATGAGAAAGGTAGAATGTAATAATTAAAGGTATTTTTACCACAATACTCCGGTTACATATTGCCATATTTGGTTTCAAGTGTTAGCTCTGTATTGCCTACAACAGGGCTTCCCAACGGGGTCCAGGCGGGCCCCCTGGAGGGTCCAAGAAAAATACTGATAAACTGAAATAAACGAAATAGCACGTGCTAGATAAATATCAAATACTAAGTACACTGAGATTAAGTAGTTATATTAAGCAGCAAGTAGTATAATTTGACCATCCTCCAAAACAGCGAAAAAAGGTTGGGAAGCCCTGATGCTACTTATAAGGCTTGATGTCCCAAGTATTACGACCCTCACTTAGCTTCTTAGCGAGTTATCATCTTTCGCTTTACTTTCAATCTCATTCATGAGTGATTATCGTGCCACGCGATGGCGTCAGAAAGCTCAATTTGATAAATAACAACAGCTAGACCGGTGGGTCTCAACGGGAGCCACTTGGCTCCCTAGAAAAGGAATTCAAATATCCTGGGAGGAAATTTGCCCAAGGGGGGAATTGGGGAGAAATTTGGAAAATTGTTTCTAGTTTTTTTTTATGTTTACACCCTGATGTTATCAGCGCTACATGATAGTTTGTTGCGGTTCTGCTTTTTGTGTATTGTTAATTGTTTGTCTATTTTGTACTCTGTCGTTGAACCACCACAAATACACTCCTGATTACAAGGAGGAACTTCGTTATCTTCATCCGATACTCAGAAGATCGCGTAAAAACAAACGTAATACAACGGTTAAATGCCTCTTTGTAGGCATAAATCAATACACGTTTTTGTATGTACACTTCAATTCTATTCACAGGCTCGTATCATCACCACAAACTTTATGCTACAAACTAACAAGCAAGCATCAAATCACTATCGTATTATTTAGAACTGTTTCATCCAGTATATTTTACACTACACGTCTCAACCAATATCACGAGACTTATTTTTCCCTCCATCAGCCCTTCGCTGGCCAACTCCTCGTCTCACCATGTCTTGAGACCTATTCATATCCACTCCGTCGCTTCCTTAGTCAGCTTATCTCTATATATATGACGTCAGTCATCGTTCAAAATCCTGTTTAGGATATGGTACTTTGAGCTTCATATATTCTCCCATAGTTAAATATCCTGTTTAGGAAATGGTACTTTGAACTTCATATATATCACATGCAGGAAATAGTACTTTGAGCTTCCTATTTCTCTGTACAAATCTACTCCCTATAAGTTTCGTGTTGTAATGACAAAAAATGACTTAGTTTCTCAGCACGAGGCCATTTTTTGGTTTCAAGTGTAAGCTCTGTATTGCCTATAGCAGAAGTGTGCAACCTTGTAGCACTCCCGGGCCAAATACAATTAACCGAATTAGACGGCGGGCCGCACTTGCATTTCACATCGACTATCTACTAGTAAATGACATCGATTTGGTTTTCTTGCAAATCAAATAAATCAACTTTAGGGACGCTTTGCTATTCATATAACATCCAAAACAGTGGCACTGAATTCCTGTTACGGGCC
>QRAM01000025.1:462278-514963 GCA_013436055.1 Halocynthia roretzi | reverse complement strand
TAGCTGATTCTGGAATGAGATCAGATGATTTGACAAGGACTTTTGAGGGTTGATCTAAATTTTCTCCTTCCCTTTTCACTGTAACAGTCATTGTTCCAACATTTTCTTTCACTCTATACAACTCTTTTTCAAATGATATAGTTGGAACTAGAAAAAAATTTAATGATCAGTATATTAGAATTATGTAGTTAGAATTATTAAATGGAAGTTATTGTTTTACTTTTCACAGAGTCTACTATTGTAACAACTGCTTCTGTAATGTTCCCAAGTTTTCCCTCAATATCATTGTTGATTGGATTTTCCAAAACAAGTTTAAAGGTTTCTGGACCTTCAACAATATCATCTTCAAGAATCTCAACAGTACAGTTTGCAACTGATTGACCTTAATAAGGAATGATAGATTTTATTAATAAACTCCACCACAATCTATGTTTGGATAAATACTGTACAATATACAGAAGATACCTGATTTAAATGTTACAAGAGAACTGTCCCTTGGTCTTTCGGTAAAATCTAAACCAGAATTAGCACTGGTATCTTGAGTGAAGCATTGTATAGTAGATGGATTCTCCAAGTTTCCAGTTCTTATGACCTTTGCAGTTAAAGATTTATCTGCTTCATTGACTTCATATTTTTCTTCTTGAAATTGAGTGACTGGACCATCATAAACTGCAAAATTTTAAAATTATTCAATACTAAAAAATAAAATTCAGCAAAGCAATTTAAAAAATATAATTCTCACCATCAAGTTCTGTATCATCAATTGTTATGACAGTCTTTCCAGGTTTTCCCACTTCAGCATTTTGTGGCAGAGTAAGCTCAAGTGCAAAGCTTTCCTTCTTTTCCAATACTGGTTTATCAACATCATCAATTATTGTTACATTGACATACTTCTCATTTTCATTAGGAGCAAATGATAAAACTTCATTTATTATTGGTTCATAATCTTCCACAGCTAAAAAAAGACAGCATTTTAATACACTGCTACTTATTAGTTATGAGAAATATAAATTTATATATAATCTACCTATAGCTGATTCAGGGTCTGAACTTTTGGATACTACAATGACAGTTGAATTTTGATCAACAATATCTCCAATTCTCTGTACCGTGACTCTCAGTATTCCAGTGTTTTCCAACACGTCATAAGATTCCTCTTTGAATGAGATGGTAGGAACTGAAAAAACATAGAAGTGTACTGGACTGCAATGTACTATGTTTCATGTAATATGTTAGATTTTTCTTCCTAAAGCATAAGAGAAAAATGGTATCTGACTAACCATCGAGATCCTTATCGTTTATCACTATTATGGTTTTGTTTGGATCCTTTAGTTTTGCATTTTCAGGCATAGAGAGCTGAAGGTTGAATGATTCTTCACCTTCCATTACTGGTTGATCAGTATCATCAAATATTCTGACTACGATTGTTTTAGTTTTTTCATTTTCTTTGAAAATTACTTTTTCGTCCACTGTCTCATAGTCATTCATAGCTGAAAAATTGAAAACTTCATAATACCAGCTATTGGTTCTATATAAAAAAAACTTTGGGCTGTATTTACCAGTTGCTGTAGTAGGTACATTATCCAGTGATTGGATAGATACAGTTGATGGTTGCTTAAGACTGCTTGTTGAACCTTCTCTTTTTATTGTAACGGACACTGTTCCCACATCCTCCTTTACTTCATACAGTTCTTTTTGGAATGAAATTTCTGGAACTAAGCAAAGAAATAATTGGCATTAGCAACTGAATATCTTCTGCAATTTTAGCTTATCATGTCTATCATATATTTTTATTCATTACCTTCAACAGCATCCTTAATCAAGATGAAAGTTTTCTGGGGATCACCTATCTTTCCATTTATAGGCATCATAAGTTCAACAACAAAAGTTTCAATATCTTCTGGGCTCTCGTCATCTTTCAAAATTGTGACTTGGATAGTTTTTTCTTTTGTTCCCTTCTCAAAAGTTATTATTTCTTGGACAGGTTTGTAGTCACTGCCAGCTGTTTGTTTTTAAAATTAATCAAAATTCAGTATTCATGTATCCGAAAAATTCAATTAGAATGTCAGACAACCCCTATATACCTTTAGCAGAACTTGTCTCGCTGTCATTGGACTTGACAATAACAGTTGTTTGTATGTCTAGATCGAATCCTTCCCTTATTACTGAAATTTCAATTGTGCCAATATCCTCAGTGGAATTATATGTTTCCTCCTTGAAGTATATTTGTGGAACTGGAATAAGATTTGTAGGTTAAGAAACAGCTCTGGATATAATTAAATACATATAAAGCAACATCAAACCATCATCTTTATCGAGTATAATTATAGTGGTAGAGTTTGGATCTCCCAAAACAGCATCTCTAGGTTCTTCTAATGTTAGCTTGAATGCTTCAAGTCCTTCATATTTAGGTTGAGCTTCATCATTGATGATTTGAACAGGAACGGACACAACATCCTGATTTTCCAAGATAGTGACAAACTGACTTATGCCACCATAATCCTCCTCTTCTACATATGTTAAAAAAAACTCTTTCATTAGTTACACCGTATGAGAATAATAATCAATATAATTTATTACCAGTAGCGTTTACTGTCACGGAGTTAATTTTAACTCTTAATGGCTTCTCCATATCTCCACCTTTCCTCAGAATTTTCACGTAAACAACTTCAACTGTTTCATTCACTTCTGTTAGCTCCCTCTCAAAGAATACAACAGGATATTCTGCTTACAATAAAAATTAGGTGATCAGGTAACACTATGTCATGAATAAATAAGGCATGAAGTTACATAAATAGATACGACTACATCAAAAAATTTAGTCCAGTAACGTACCTTCACAATTTTTTCCATCACCATAAAATCCACTATTGCAGGAACACTGATAACTTCCTAAGGTATTATTGCATGTTGCATTGTCATCACATTCATCATTACCCATGTCACATTCATCAATATCTAAGATAAAACATTGTTCAAAATACTTACCGATAAGCAATATACAAAACGGTAATATTCAACAAGGTAAATGAGCATACCTTGACAAGCATCTTTCACATCTCCCTTGAATCCTGGTTTGCATTGGCAAATGTAATCTCTATCAAGATTTGTACATGTTGTGTTACCTCCACAATCATTTAGATCAGAGCCGCAGTAATCAATGGCTGAAAAAGTAAATTATTTGAATATAGTTATTCTCAAGGAAACCTTTAGCCTTATAATATCTGTTACATCAATAAACAGAGAATTGATGACATTCACTTCGTAATATTGGTAAAACAAGAATTGATGACAATATTATTAAATTAGCACTCAAGTAATTACCAGCACAAGAAGTGCGTCCATCTCCTATGTAGCCACCATAGCACATGCAGGTGTAACTTCCAAGTGTGTTTTTGCATTCAGCATTCTCCCGGCAATTGCTGTCTCCATTTTTACATTCATCAATATCTAGTGAGGTAATAATTATATTCCGTGTCATTCATTTTAATGATTCAACCTATGCTGAAAACATCCATCTAGTACGGTGATTTAATGAATGTAATAAATTATGCAATTACCATTGCAAGCTTCAGTTCCGATTCCGACAAAACCTTCTAAACATTCACAACTGTACTTTCCAGGCTCATTATTACATTGACTATTTGTAACACAGTTGTGTATTTCTCTTGTGCATTCATCAATATCTAGAAAAAAATCAAAATAATAATATATTAAATTTTATGCTCAACCTCCTCAAATGAAATTTGTTTTTTAGTAAATGAGTAAGATATTAAACCTTTGCATTCTTCTCTTCCATTTCCTTCGTAACCAGAGTTACATTTGCATGTGTACGATCCTTCTGCATTTGTGCACTTGGCATTTTCATCACATGGCTGAGAATTGCACTCATTTATATCTTTAGAAAAAGAGCAAAATCGTTGAACAAATTCTTTGCAATAATCAATGTATGTTGATACAATGAAGAGAAAAAGTACTGATCAAGGAAAATAGAATTTTTCAATTTCCTGCTAAAATGTATACAGATTTTTCCAGTACATCTATAGTCTAGTATTAATTATTACCTGAACATTTGGAGCCATCACCAGTGAAGCCCACCTCGCAAACGCATTTGTAACTACCGTCGCTATTTTTGCATTTTGCATTCGTATCACATCTTGACATGCCCGATTCACACTCATTGATGTCTGATAAAAAATATCTTGTTAAAAAAGTAGTACTTAATCATAAAATGTAATTTTATAAGGTTGTCATTACTATGTAATATAACATCATATGAAAAAAGTATTCTACAAACCTCTGCACTCAGTTTTTCCATTTCCTTGATAACCACTATCACAAGTGCATGCGTAACTACCATTTGTATTAGTGCAGTAAGCATTATCAGTACAAGGTGTATCCAGACATTCATCCAAGTCTAAAAAATTACACATGATTAAAAACGTTGTGTTATGAATAGCAGTACAAAATTTACTGCTTACAGAAAATAGTGAAACCTACCATTGCATTTTTCATTGCCAATACCAGTGAATCCTGGCATGCATGTACAGATAAAACTACCAAAAGTGTTTTGACATTCCGAGAACCGCCTGCAGTCATGAGTGCCAAGAGTACATTCATCAATATCTGTGAAAAGAAAAATATTTTCCAGCATTGTGTTTTACAGATAAATTGTACAAGAATTATCCTCATATTATCACATACCGAAGCAAAACTTGTTTCCATCTCCTTCGAATCCTGTTTTGCATTCACACATGTATTTTCCGATTGTGTTCTTGCATTCAGCATTGGTAGTACAGTTGCCTGTTTCTGCCTGGCACTCATCAATATCTACAGAGGATAGCAAGAAAATAGATTTTGTGGAAAAGATTGGTAATATCTCAATTAAGTAATATCGTAGTGATATAGTGTATAATATCATATTCTAACATTGGTTTCTAACATTGAATATCAGGATCAATAGCAGATAAATAGTTAAAAAACATCATGATTGGTAATGTTTTACTAAAATTGGTGTTCTGTCGGTAAATTCGGCTAACATATGATAAATATTCTTGAAAAATGACCGAGGGATATTATCTTCGTAAATAAAGGTAAGTGCCTTTTCTGTATTGCCTATAAGTATTGAAGTAGTAAATATTTAACACAATCACTATAAAATATAATATTGTGTTAACACCAAGACTATTGCAAGCCACTTCTGTTCAACATTAATATTTTAAATTCTACCTTCACAAAAGCCCTCCGAAGTTTCAATAAAACCATCCTTGCATGCACACTCAAAACTTCCAATAATATCAGTACAGTCAGAATATTTATCACAGCTGTCTGGTATAGTGCACTCATCAATATCTGCAATATGAAGAAAAAAAGATGATGAAGCACTGGGATATGTCAAACATCCAATAGAAGAAAAAAATGTAACTGACTTGAACACTGCTTTCCATCTCCTGTGTAACCAATTAAACAATTGCATTCATAGCTGGTCGGTGTATCAATACATTCTGCATTGTCACTACAGTCATGTCGGTTCAACAAACATTCATCGATATCTGTGAATTTTTTTGTGAGATTTCATTATTTATGTATTTACATATAATATTTCTTATATTCTATTTATGCTACAGTTATTCTATGATTTTTTTATTATTTGTTTAATAACTATGGTACTTACTTGATGGACCATAAGCAGGTGTGGGAATAACTGAAAAGAGAAAAAATTTAAGAGTTATAAATAAATATGATTATTATATTCCAAAGACTGAAAATAGAAATATTAACCTGAGCATTTCACTTTGCCATCTCCCCTATAGCCATCTATGCAAGCACAAGAATAGCTTCCAACTGTGTTTTCACATTCAGAAAATTCTTTACATTCAGTTGCATCTTCTTTGCATTCATTAATATCTGTAAAAGATTCACTTCATGAATTACCAACATATTCTATATATATATATTGGATATAGGAGATTACAATTTATGACAATCCTTCAGCCTGAATTACTAAAACTATTCATTTACAGCTTTTTATACCTGTGCACAGGAGTCCGGATTTGATGAATCCTATTTTGCAGTCACAAACATAACTGCCGGCGGTGTTTTGGCAAACGGCATTATCATCACAGTTTGCGATACTCTTCTCGCACTCATCTATATCTGAAAATATATAATGTATATTTAGGAATAAGAATTGGAAAAGGAAGATAAGTAGTTTGTGCACAAATAACAAACACTGAAAATTTGTTAAAAATCTAACCTGTACATGTCGTGCTACCGGTAGTGTAGTAACCATCCATACATTTGCAAGTGAAATTTCCCACTGTGTTCTCACAAAAAGTATTCGATCCACAGTCATGTTTGCCAGAGAAACATTCATCGATATCTTATATTATTAATAATATGGAATAGTTGAATACTTTTTTCAGGTGATATAGTAAAAACTAATATGTCACTTATTATTATTAAATCATATCATAATGTAAAATTAAGGTTACCTTCACATTTATATCCATTTCCAGTAAAACCTGGCTTGCAGAGGCACTGATATGAACCGGGGGTATTTTTGCAGATTGCATATTCGTTGCAGTCATCTGTTCTTGTGCTACATTCATCCTCATCTGTATAATTGTCAAAATAAAATATTTTCTCTGTGTTAGATATGAAGTTTTGTATACTTTAATGTCACACTAATAGAATTACCTTCGCAGGATTCCTCTCCAACCCCTATAAATCCATCTTCACAGCGACATGTGTAACTACCGGGGTTGTTGATACAGAATGAGTTGTTTGCACACTTATCACTTTCTGAGCATTCATTCACATCTAAAAATGATAGCTGATAAACACTTGTCTGTGCCATAGATAGACAGGGATCAATAAAGACTTCCAAATACCAACAAAATATGCAAATAATAATGAATTAAAAGTGAATTAGGTATTGAGTTTTAAATTTAAAAAACAAGGAGAACAATTATATTAATATATTTTTTCCGTATGTATTACAATACTCCACCTGTGCACAGATTTCCATTGCCAGTGAATCCAACCTTGCATAAACAGGTATAGCTTCCTTCATTGTTTACACATTCAGCATATTTAGAACATTCAGCTTCCATTGTATTGCACTCATTAATATCTAAATTGAAATCATCAAGAATCATTAGTCCACTAATTACAAATTACACATTTTTTAATTTTTATTTGAATCCTTCAACTTACCAGAGCAACCATCTGGTGGCAAACCATTGTAACCTGTTTCACATTTGCAATAGTAACTTCCATGTGTGTTGGTGCAGACAGCATTGTCGCCACATACAGTTGGTTGAGTGCATTCATCAATATCTGGAAAAAATTATTATTCACAATTAGAATTTTTTTTCAGAGAATATAAATTAGAAGATTTATAGTACTTACCAATACAAGAGTCCCCATCTTTCATGAATCCATTCTTGCATTCACATTTGTAGCTTCCAATATTGTTAATGCATTCTTCATTAACAGCACAATCAGACATTTGAAGTTGACATTCATCGATATCTGTTACAAATTAAATAATATGCTGAATCCATGTTTTGAGGAGTTTTGAGTTTCGAAACAGGCATTCAGCCATCTAATGAACTCTAGTTAATATTCAATAACAGTGCATTCTCATCTCATTATATAAAAAGAAGTACCGTAGGCTAAATTAATAATTTAGTTTAATATTGCCATCATCATTACACAAGTATTCAATCACAACACAACCAGATGATGTTGGCATAATTTATCACTTATATAATATGTTTAAGTATTGCATTATGATAAATATTGTATTTTACCATTGCACTTCAAATCCGCATTTCCAGTGTAGCCACTGTTACATTTGCAAGTGAATGACCCTGGTATATTTGAACACTCAGCTTCTTCGGTGCAGTTGTGAATATTGCGGGCACACTCATCAATGTCTGGATGTAAAACCATATGTATTATTTATTCTGCTCCACGATCACATTTAGATACAGAGTTTAATACAATTACCTTTGCATTTTCCAGTACCATCATCCTCATAGCCATTTTCACACTGGCATGTATAGCTGCCAATTCCATTTATGCACTCGCTATTATCGGGACATACCATGTTTTGACATTCATCAACATCTTGGAAAAAATATATCCGGATAAACAAAGAATTCCTCTCAAAATATATATGAGTAACATAGAATAATCTTGAGATTTTGTACCTTCACACTCATTGTCACCATTTGCAGAATATCCTGATTCACATACACATTGATATGAACCATCATTGTTTAGGCATTCCTCATTTTCTCTGCATTGTATATTATCATCAAGGCATTCATTGATATCTGTAGCAGTAACGGAATCAAATTAAATCACAAATTTACTTGGAAATTAAGAATAAAAATGTGCGGTATGGAAATTCACCTATGCATTTATCAATGCCATCACCGCTATAGCCCTCTCGACAGATGCATGAGTAACTTCCAACTGTGTTAACACATTTGGCATTGTCAAGGCAAACATTGTCTTCAGCATTTTCACATTCATCTATATCTATAATTAAAATAGAAACATATTTTTAAATAATCTTTTAGTTGCCGGATCATAATTTTATGGTACAATACCTTTGCATTCAGAAAATGGATCCCCTTCAAAGCCCAGTCTGCACTTGCAGTCGAAGCGATCAGGTTTATTTACGCAATCAGCATTATCTCCACATTTGGATTCAGAGTTATCAGTCACACAGTAATCAGTCACTAAGAATTCAAGTATAAAAATATAATCAGGATGAGGTAGGTATTCAGGCATCTTATACCACTAGGTGATAAGAAAGCTTGAGAAAAGAACTTTCAATACAGTAACAATGCACATGCTTACCTGAACAGTAGATCTTCCCATCTCCGTTATATCCTTTTTTGCACGAACAAAGATAGCTTCCCAAGGTGTTTGAGCATTCTGCATTGTCATGACAGGCATCTGCTTGCTTGCATTCGTCAATATCTGAAAATTGTAAATTTCCATGGTAGGGTTGGGTGAAGTAATAATTTCAGTATTAATTCAGTTAAGTTTTTCTAAAACACCCATGTCAATAGTTCCTTTCTTTATATTGATCTATGTGAATTAATATTTGAACCATCAAGACCAATAGAAGCATACCATTGCATGATAAGGTTACAATCCCTTGAAAACCATCTTTACATCGACAAATGTAGCTTCCTTCCGTATTTTCACACTCCGTATTGTTGACACATGAATCAGCAATCATTGTGCATTCATTAATATCTGAAAAAAAAGTATTCTCTTACATTCCCATAATTTTATTATCAGTATGTACACAATATTGCTATTTATTCAACACTATATAAAATTACTACCTTGACAGTCTTTACCATCTCCCGCATATCCTTTTTCGCAAGTGCAGTCATAACTACCATCAGTGTTCGAACATTCTGCTTTTTCATGGCATTCTGTTTTATCACTGTTTGTACATTCATCAATATCTGCAAATGATATTAATATTTTTGAAGTTTTGAAGATTATACCTAAAACAACTGTATGCTTGAACACTAAACTTACCTATGCATGTGTCAGGGCCAGTGCTTAAATATCCAGGTTTGCACTCGCATTCGTAACTACCATACGTATTCTTGCATTTAGCTGTTTCGTCACAGGTATTGTTCGGAGAATTGCACTCGTTGATATCTTGATTCAAATTTTTTATTGTTGGTTAGCACTAACTGAAATCTAGTTCGGCAAAAATAACGAGGTATCAAGATTATATACCGTTGCAAGTATTTGAATCATCCACTGCAAATCCAGTAGCACACTGACATATAAAACCTCCTTTGGTATTAACACATTTTGATTCAGGAGGACATTTGTCTTGCTTGAGAGAACATTCGTCCAAATCTAATAATTACGAATAAGAAGGGTTCAGAAACAGTGTATTAAAAAATCGTATGTCAAGTCATTTGCATATAAACATTTCAACAGTCACTACACTTCTATTACTCAATAATGACCGATATTTTTACTTCATTCTGTACATACCTTCGCAATTTACTAGTGGATCACCAGTAAAGCCATCACTACATTCACAGATATAGCCACCAGGCGTGTTAAGACAATATGCATTTTCTCCGCATGATTCTTCACGATCAATGCATTCATTCAGGTCTGAGATAATATGGAAAAACTTGTTAAATCCAGCAAATATGATTAGATGTATGTTATAATTAAACCTTGAAGCTATTCGCTACAATCTCTTACCTATACATGAACTTGCACCAGATCCAGAGCAATCTCTCAAACCATCCCCAGTAAAGCCAGAATCACATATACAGGAGAAACTTCCATTATTGTTTTGACATCTTGAATTTTCATCACATGGATTCATTGATGCGAGGCATTCGTTGATGTCTTTATTTGCAAAATAATAGTGTGAGAAGTGTAAGAGAATTCTAAATCCGAACATTTATAGTGAATAATATAAACTTAGGAAATAATTTTCGATTTACCTGTGCAAGAAACTGTCAGTCCGTCCCCAGTGTACCCATCTTTGCATTGACATCGATATCCTCCAGCTGTGTTAATGCACCTCGCATTTTCTTTACACTTATGTGTGTTGAATGCACATTCATCATTGTCTGCAATAAACAAAGAAAATAAATTCAATCATATTGATCAACAAAATTATTGACAGATCCAGGCCAGTCAGATCTAAAGGACATTTCATTATGAAGATGACAGCAAACTTTTATATCACTCCAATTTCAGCTACCAAAACCTCGTCCTGTCTGTAATTTTACCTCTCTTTTTTTACATACCTATGCAAAGTGTTCCATCTCCATCAAATCCTTCTGCACAAATACACGAAAATCCACCCTTGGTGTTGGAACATACAGCATTCTCATCGCAATTGTGTATATTTGCCTCGCACTCATTAATATCTGTTTTCCAATAACAAAATGGTCAATATAATATGTAAACCTCATGGTAATCAATTCCACGAAAAGGGTAGCGATTTACCAGTGCATAAACTCAATCCATATCCGACAAAACCTTTTTTGCATTCGCAGTCATAGCTTCCTGGATTATTGAAGCATTGGGAGTTTGGCTTGCATTGACTTTTACCACTGACGCATTCATCAACATCTATGTGGAAATGATATGAAATTTGCAAAGTTAAATGACAATTTCCAATCGTAAGTAACAGTAATCAGCTTACCTATGCATTTTTCATCAGTATTCATTTTATATCCCTCACTGCAAGAACACATATAACTTCCAAGACTGTTGATGCATTTAGCCTTCTCGTCGCACTCATAGTTTCCTTGACTGCACTCATCAATGTCTATTTTTTATTCAGATAAAGTAGTAGCCATAAACATTGTAAATATACAAATACATATATTGTTCCAACAGCGTTAATCTACCATTAATTGTTTTAATAATGTCAAACAGTGACTAGTTGTAGCTTACCTATACATGTGCATAAGCCATTATCAACATATCCATCCTTGCACTCGCATTTGAAACTTCCGATGGTATTTTCACATTTTGAATTAAGATCACAGGAGCTCTCGCCCGAGATACATTCATCAATGTCTATATTGAGTGAGTGTAAGGTTAAAACAATAATATATTGCAATAACAATTTTGTAGAAGATTACTCTTTTTCGAATATCTATTTACCATCACATTTGTTAATCCCATCACCAGAATATCCTTTTTTACATTTACAGATGTAAGATCCTTTGGTGTTAGTGCACTGAGAATCATTATGGCAATCGCTTTTCAAGCACTCGTTGATATCTGAAAAAAGATGAATATTTTTCAAATTATAGTATGTTACATTATAATTCTATTCAGTGAACAGTGACGGGAAACTAGGTGAATGCGTCTGGCTCAAGGACATGCAGATGGCTTTGGGTGAGGTTCAAATTCGAGACCTCTTGGTCCAGAGAGGCTCTCATATCTGCTCAGTCTTCCCAAATTATGGAAAAGAGCAAATCTACTTTACCTTCACAAGAGCTGACACCGTCTCCTTCATAACCTTGATTACATTCACATGTATAACTACCATCTGTATTTGTACAATTAGCATTCTCATCACAAGGTGGATTGGAATCCAAGCATTCATCAATATCTATTAATTAGGAAAAACAAAATTATTATGCTGTAAAGATCTGCAATTATGTTGAAAAACAGGTTTAGCAATACACCAAATGCCAATGGAAATTATCATCATTATTACCGTCACAAACTTGGTCTTCATTCATTTCATAACCATCGGCGCAAACACATCTGTAATCACCTTCTGTATTAACACAGTCTTCAGTTGCATTGCAGTCATCGGTCTCCTCAACGCATTCATTTACATCTAAATAAATATAGTTTATAACATACATCTAAGCCATTTTATACTAAGCTTTTAATCCTGATAGTAATTGTAAATGGTTGTAATCAAAATATTTTAAATACGAGAACTATGTACCGTACCATTGCATATATTCCACCCATCGCCAATGTAACCTTCTTCGCAAGTGCAGATATAAGAACCATTAGTGTTGTGGCAATCTGCATTCTCATGACAATCATTGTCATATGCTTCATCACATTCATCAATATCTGCAAAGAAATATGCACATGGAATGTGGTGTATTGATTTTACTAAGAAAACATATATATTTGATTATTTACCCATGCAATTGTTTTCATCATTCATCTGGTAACCCGGTTCACAAGAGCATAGAAAACTGCCAATCGTGTTCTCACATATTCCTTCACAGTCATCTGTTTGTGCTTGGCACTCATCAACATCTAAGAATAATATTGAAATATGAAATTTTAAATGTGTCAGCATGATCATACAGAGAATATGTTCAGGTTTTTGGTAAGAATTAAGGATTACAATTTATAAATTAAGTACAATCACAAATTTAAGCGATAAATACCTCCACAGGTATTTTCAGCTATTTTCTCATATCCACTGATGCAGTTGCAAACATAGCTGCCATTGGTATTACTGCATTCGGTATTTGGTCCACAGTCATGCTCATTCGTAGCGCACTCATCAATATCTGAGCAGATATAATTTGTGTAATATCTGATTCTATATATGGATGCAAATATTGAATACAAATAAAAAAGATTCATACCAGCACAAGATTCATTAGCCTTTCCAGTGTAGCCAGGTTTACATTTGCATGTATAGCTACCAACAGTATTGGAACAAACTGCATGTTCCACGCAGTCATCATTCTCTTGAAGACATTCATCAACATCTGTTCATACAATGTATAGGAGTTGTATTACGCAGGAATTTTATTACTAACCTGCAAAATCTATGTTAAACCAATAATATTAAAAAAATTACCAGAACATGAAACTGAACCCTTTCCAGAAAAACCATCTCGACAAGAACAGTTATAACTGCCTACGTAATTGATGCAGTTAGCATGTTGCACACAGCTGTCGGTATTTTCTTCACATTCGTTAATGTCTTGAATGAGTATTGAATTTAGTTGTTAATTATTTTGTAATAGTGAATGAGATTATTCATAGTTGGATCAAAGATTTATATAAACACTCATATAACTCACCAACACAAGTTTCATCCACCATTTTGAATCCATCTTTACATTTACAAATGTAACTCCCTTGTGTGTTGACACAATCAGCATTTTCAGAGCAGGTGAAAGTTCCTTCAGTGCATTCATTGATATCTGAATTTGGTTAAAAAATTCTGCATTAGAGGCATCTATAATTAAAATATTTAGTATAGCAGTATGGTATTAAGCTTCACTGCATATGCGATAGAAAATAAAATGATCTACCTGTGCAGGTTTCATTGCCAGATCCTGAATACCCATCTCTACACAGACATTCATAGCTTCCAAAAGAGTTCATGCATTTGGTTTTTTTCGGACAAATTTTTCTATCTATGTTGCATTCATTAATATCTACAAGAAAATAATGATTTTAGTGAAATAAAATACTTGCAAATAGACACTCAAAAATAGGCTCCAAGTTACATCTTAACATACCTGTACAATCATCTCCACCTGGACCCGTAAAGCCCGAACGACATTGACATTCATAGCTACCGAATGTATTTTGGCAGTTGGTGATATTTGGGCATTCGTAAGTATTAGATGCGCATTCGTTCACATCTATTGAATGAAAAACATAAAAAATTAACATACCAAACATTCATTTTACATTGACACATCTAATTCTTAAGAATTTATATTTATTCTTCTCAATGTACCTGAACAAGTTGATACTCCATCACCAGTATACCCTTCTTTACAGGAGCAACTAAAACTTCCATCTTCATTCAAGCACTCAGCATTCTCATGACATGGTTCTGTAGTTTCACATTCATTGATATCTTGAAGGAGAAAATATCAATAGTATTGATTAAAAAATTGGAACTTTTTGAAATTGACGACCCAAGATGCCCATTAGTTATCGCGAAAAAGGGAATTTACCTTTGCATTCTTTGAACCCATCTCCAGTATAACCAACACTGCATGTGCAAATGTGATCTCCCTTTGTATTTGTGCAGTATGCATTCTGTGTACATTTATCTTCACCAGAGAGGCATTCATCAATTTCTGTAAATGATGAACAACATAGTTAGAAAATTGTAATTAAATAATATAAATAGTCATATAATTTCCATGATAGTTACCATTGCATTCGAGGCCATCTCCTCTATACCCTTGTTCGCACTGGCAAGAATAACTTCCAATTGTGTTGTTACAAATGGCAGCATCATTACAATTGTTTGTTCCATCAGTACATTCATCAATATCTTAATAAATTAGGCAAAATTTGTGAGTGCATTAGTCCGTTAGCATTTTCTCATATATATATACTCATGTAAATTTTAATAAGTACTCTAAAAATGTGATTTTTCTCACCAGAACATTCATCTGATCCTGAAAATCCTTTAGCACAATTGCAATCATAACCTCCATCGTAGTTTGTACATTCCGAATATGTTACGCAATCGTTAGCACCATCAGCACATTCATCGATATCTAAATGTTAATATCAACCAAATATTATAATTCATTATAGTGTACTTTCGTCAAGAAAGCATTTTACTAATGAGTGAATCACACATAATGAGAGTTAAAAAAAATTTAGTCATAGAATCTGAAGCAATGTAACACACCTTCACATTGGTCCACTCCATCCCCTTGATAGCCAGTTCCACATTCACAAGTAAAACTTCCAGGAGTGTTGTAGCATTCTGCATTAGTGTGGCAGCTAGCTTCCCCATTTTTACATTCATTCACATCTGCAAATAAGAAGTGTCTTGTAAAGTAACTACAACATACAGTCCTATTCTACATAGCAGGAAATATATCAATTACCATCGCAGTTGGTTCCATCTCCTTCATATCCTCTCATGCAGCCACATGAGTAGGACCCAATGCTGTTCTTACATCTTGCATTTGAGGAGCACTCGTAGGTACCCTCTTTACATTCATCAAGATCTATAAAATAGAAAGCAACATGGAATTACAATGATTCTGAAATGAAATTGCATATAAAATTATGTAACTTATAACTCAAAGAGAAATACAACTTATGTGAATGCAAAGTAGGTATAGTTTGGGTACCTCCACATTGTCCATCAATATTTTCTCGAAAACCAGCCTTGCAATCACATTTGTATCCTCCTAATATATTCACACACACTGAGCTTTCCTTATCACAGCCATTATCCTCCTCATTGCTGCATTCATCTATATCTATAACAGTAAAAGCATGTTTTTATCATTTCGTTTACTATTAACTCATAATAAAAGTACTTTTGTACATACCTTCGCATGATACATCAGGTTGCCCGGTGTAACCTTCCAAACAAGCACATAAGAAAAAGCCAATTTCATTGGTGCAAACTGCATTGTCAGTGCAGTTATGTGTTCCATCTTGGCATTCGTCAATATCTGGAGATAAAAAAAATAAATGTAATTAAAGCATAAAAAGAAAGTGAGCTAAAATACAACAACAACAAAAAAAATTAATGGGAAATGTAAATATTTTGTGTGGAAGCAGGAATGATTAGCTTATGCACCGATTGATATATTTAGGCTTAGGTAAATTTGAGTTTAACAAACCTTCACAAGTTCCAATATCAAGTTCTTGATAGCCCAAAATACATTTGCATTCATAACTGCCGTAAGTATTGAAACATTCGGAGTTGTTTTCACATTCATAGTCTTTGACTTCACATTCATCAATATCTGAAATTAGCATTAAAGGTTAATTTGATATAAATTAACTAATTTAGTTAAAAATAAGAAAATACCAAAAAAATATATTACAAATGGTTTACCTTCACATAGCATCGATGCATTCCCAGTGTAACCCTCTTTACATTGACAACTATATTCTCCTGGCAAGTTTTGGCATTCAGCATTGACAGCACATTTGTGACTTTTCTCAAAGCACTCATCGATATCTGTTGTAATACAGGAGTATTATTTATGCAAATTAAATTTATTGCTGCTGCAAATATGCTCTCATCTTACCTTCACATTTTCCTGAGTAATTTTTGCGATATCCTTTTGGACAGTAGCATTTGTAACTACCAGGTACATTTTCACATATTTCAGTTCGATCACAAATGGTGTCTATCTCATTTGAACACTCATCGATGTCTGGTAAAACATTCAAAGAAATTAGAATAAAAAAGGGAAATTTTTTTTAACCATCTGTCTACCTGTGCAAGCATTGTTTTTCTCCATTTCAAATCCAGTATTACATATACAAGAATAATTTCCAACTTCATTCTTGCATACTGCATTCTGGCTACATTTGTAAGTTCGAAGTTCACATTCATCAATATCTGAGATAATAAAAATATGCATTATTTCATTTAGTTCATGCAGTGATTATATTTACTGTATTTACATTACCTTTGCATTGCTTTTTATCTTCCGATTGCCCAAAACCCTCTTTACAGTTGCACACAAAACTTCCAATAAGATTCACGCAGGTTGAATTGTTGTCGCAGTCATTGCTCTCTTTATTCTCACATTCGTTTATATCTAAAAATTATTCGTATTATTCCATGCTATTATTGTTCACACGAGTCAGACTAAACATATAATAAAGTGTACTAAGCATACCAATGCAGACTCCATTTTCAGTTTTGTTGAATCCATTCTTGCAGATACATTCAAAAGATCCCATTATATTATTACAAGTTGCCTTGCTACAGTTGTGTGTTCCAAGCTCGCACTCATCAATGTCTAAAGAAGTTATACAAGAAATTAAAAATACATTCAAAAAAATACTATAAGGAACACCTAATACTTGAATTACATAGATAATGAGATACTAAGCAAATGCCTAATTATTGATTATGAAACCACAATACTCTATTACCATCACAGTTTCCAGCATCAGTCCCTTCAAAACCTTCATCGCATTCACAAGTATAAGAACCAGGAGTATTAATACATTTAGCATTCTCGTCGCAGCTGTCCATATCATCGCATTCATCAATGTCTTTGAGAATAAACAATGAACAGTATTATAAAAAATTAAAAGCCGTATCAATGTTATCAATATCAATATTATGGTATTGATGTCTCTGAATCTTACCTGTGCAATTTTTTCCAGTACCAGTGTACCCAACTCTGCAAGAACAGTTGAAACTGCCATCAAGGTTTTTGCAATCAGCATTTATTGAACAATCATTCTCTCCGCTATTACATTCATTTATATCTGCAAATAAATTTATTATTTAATATTATTTATTCCTATTGACTCTGCAAATATAGTTAATCATTGAAAATCATTACCATGACAGAGTGCCATTTTGTAATCTACGAAAAATAATAAATCATAGCAAAACTATATTATGTAAATATTCTTATACCTTGGCATGTGCTATCTCCAAGCATAATATAGCCATTTTCACAGGAACAGATGTAACTTCCATCAGTATTCGTGCATATACTATTGCCTTTACAAATATCTTCAATTTCAATGCATTCATTAAAATCTGCAATACAAAACAACCATATTTATTAAGTGGCATGGAAAAGGTAACTCTAGGAAATAATTAAAACCTATGTGACATTACCTTCACATTGTAGAATTCCATCTCCTTCGTATCCCAATAGACACTCACAATCATAGCTTCCTTTCGTATTCACACATTGAGCATTGTCATGGCAAGTATCTGTTTTCAGGCTGCACTCATCAATATCTGAATGGAGTTTAATAGTAACATAACTGAAATGTATCCGAATACATTTATATTAGTAGCATGTTATAAGTACAGATATATATAATTGGTGGAAGCTGGCGACAATACCTTTGCATGACTGGAATCCATTGCCATTAAAACCGCTGTTGCATTCACAATTATAGCTGCCTCCAGTATTTTTACATGAAGTATTATTAACACATTTATCAGATCCATCTTCACATTCATCCTTGTCTAAATATTGGGAAAATAGTTTATCGACTCTGAATACACTAGTACGTAACTATCCAAATGAATGACCAAATAAATCACCTTCACATTCTTTCCCATTTCCAGTATAACCTGTTCTGCACTGACAATAGTACACGCCATATGATTCCAAGCAGTCAGCGAAGATGGAGCACACGAATCTATCATCATGACAGGTTTTTTCTAAAGAAAGTATTAGTGAATTGATGAGGTATTTGAGTATAATTTCATGTATATGTATATTTCTATGACTTATATGATAAAAGCATACCTAATAGTCTCCTTGGTGTGCTAGTTGTAGTTATACCCGATGTTGTATCTAAAATTAAAATATAAAAATATCTTACTTCTGTTATTGATTATACTTTATTACACAAAGGCTCAAGCTTACCTAGCAAATCTGTTGTGGTTTGCTGAAACAGGAATGTTGTTTGAACATAGGTTTCTGCCGTGGTATAGCCCCATTTTTCTGAGAATGAACATAAAAATTTAATTCACAACTATCACAGCAATCGGCAAAGTTGTCTATACTTTTTAGTCTTTCAATTCAGTTTAGGACTAAGGTACAGAACTTAATTTAATTACTTTGACAGCAGAGTTTGATTTCATAGTCTTCACACTTTCCATCGTCTGATTGATCTGTGTTATTACATTGTAGTCCATCATTCAAACTGACTCTCACTTTCTCTCCAGTAAGCTTGTATGCTATTTGTGATTCGGCTGATCTTCCTTTAATTGCTGCAGGATTGCGGCAGTTGGAATCTGAAACAGGCGTTATCACACTACTGAGATTGAAGTTCAACATTAAATGTAGTCGAAATAGATTTAACTGAAACCAACCACCAGAAGCGACAAAAACTGAAGATATCATTTCATAATCTCCTTGATCAGTTGGTTTATCAATATTAATCCAGTCGGTCCAGTAGTAATCAGGTGGGCAAGTGCCTATAGTATCAGTAGCTGTTAAAAAAAAGGGAATTCTTTAATGTAGTGCTTAATGTAGGATAAAGTTTACAAATAAGACAAGACATAAGAATTCATTTCTAACCCTACATTTTTATAAAAAACTTACTTTCACATCCATTGCCAAAATCAAAATAGTTATCTTCACAGATGCAAGTGAAACTTCCCTCAGTATTTTGACAATCGTTTTCACATTTATTTGTCTCGTCTTGGCATTCATCAATGTCTAAAATTGAATTTATAAAATTACTTTAACCAATATAAGTTTTCAGTTGTTTTATTCTTAATACTAACCACTGCAGTCTTGCCCGTCTCCAGTGAATCCTATCTCACATTCACAATTATAACTTCCTGGCTCATTGTTGCATTTTGCATTTTCACTGCATGTATTATTCTCTTTCTTGGCACACTCATCAATATCTGTGATAAAACAATTTAAATGTAATAAAATATATATTCAATGCAATCTACTTTCAGTGTATGAAATGATATCTAAGAAAATGAACTATTTCTAAGTAATACCTGTACAATTGATACCATCTCCAGCATATCCAGTGAAGCAATCACATTGGCTGCCTCCAAATATGTTGGTGCAATTAGCCTTTTCATGACAGTAATGTGTTCCTTTGCTACATTCATCGATATCTGGAAAAAATTACCTTTGAAACTCCGCTGTTGAAATTATAATAAATTGCCTATTCTAGGATTACCTTGGCAAAAGTCATCCACCATCTCAAGTCCGGGTAAACAATGACAGATGAAGCTGCCTACAGTGTTGGTGCAGAATGCCAAAACAAAGTCACACATGTCATCGCATTCATTAATATCTGAATGAATAGAAACAGAGATATTAGAATCCCAAACATATTGATCCTGTAAAAACTTTACAATACAGAAAAGAACAGACAGGTTAGGAATATATTTTATTAACGAAAAAAACCTACCATCACAGTAGACACCATCTCCAGTAAAACCAGGTTTACAAACACAGGTATAACCTTCAGGTTGGTCAATACAAACAGCATGACGGTGGCAGTCAGGATTACCGGATTCACACTCATTCACACCTTTAAAAACAATGCTATATTGAAATATTCTCATTCAATGGATTTCGTTATATGGGAACCAAGAAAACCATTATGCACTGGATTTGTATGAATGGCAACTAGAATTAATGCTGTTTTTATGTATACAATACAATATTACTAAATCAAAATTGATCATTGTCATCAATAGTATGCATTATACCTAAGTGTTTATCTCATCTATCATATATACAGTATGCTGTACTGCAATACTTACTCGTTGGAGTGAAGCAATCAAAACTTCCATTTTCTATTTGTTTGCATTCATCTGCTTCCAAGCAGGAAGATTCAGTTGTACAATCCAAGTTGTTCATGCCTTCACAGATGCATATTTCACATCTTTCATTCTTGCTTTTATGACCTTATTAATTGTCAGAAAAAGCTTGATTAAAATCGAAAAATTAAAATTAAATTGATATAAAAACATTTTTTTAGAGTAAGTACCTTTGATCACAGTGGTTTCTGGATTTAATTTGCAATGTTCTTTCGATACCATACTGTTGCATATAAGTTTCGCAACAATTCCAATCTTCATCAGTAAATCATCACAGCTTTCTGCAGCAACTATGAATTCCTCATCTGATACAATATCAGCAATTTCTTCTTCATCAATATCACCAATTCCAATGCTCATGACCTACAATATATAAATGATACATGTATTCATTTACCAGTAAGATTATTTTCGCTGATCTTGTGAAGAAATTTATGAATCTAATAATAGTTATTACTTACATTATCAGAAAGTTTCTTTAGTTCATTAGCCCCGTTAGTAACAATGTCACTAGATTTACCATTAGTAATGACCAAGGTAAATTTTTGGACATTAGGTCTGTGGCCTTGTGCAGCAATAAACATATTGGAGGCAACAAATGAAAGAGCTTTCCCAGTCATAGGGGTATCAGGATCATATGAAATTCCAGTTAGTCTTTCGAGTGTAGTTGGCATAGGCGTATCCAATTTAGATACGATTTCAACTTCCGAAGCAAAAGCAGCTATCCCGATCTTAATTGGTAGCATAAGAGCAAATTATAATTAGTTTAGTATCAACATTGTAGAGGAAATGATTGCAACATTGAATGATGTCAATAATATTTTCAGATTTCACACTGTTACTCACTTGCACTGTTTTGTCTGACACATTGAAATGTGATATGAGGTCACGAACAAACTTTATTAGCTTTTTATAAGAAGATTCAGACTTGGTTCCAGTATGTACCAGAATGACAACATCTGATACCATTTCATCAGGGCATTTTTCAGGCCATTCTGTTTAAATTATTGCTATTAGTGATTTTCTTTAAATATGGTTTATATGGTATATCATTATCACAGAGAATTTCACAAGATCTTACCTGTGCATAGTACTGTACCATTACCAGTATATCCTACATCACACACACATGAATAATTCCCATCATTGTTCAAGCACCTTGCATTTTCAACACATGAATGGCTCTTATCCAAGCATTCATCAATATCTGTAAAAGAAGGTATGCAGCGATAATGAAGTATGATCGAGTTGTATAAGGGGAGAGAGGTTGGGATAAAATATACCTTCACATGTATAGCCATCGCCTTCATACCCTTGTCTACATATGCAATCGAATGCTTCTTCGCCACTGACACAATCTGCATTGACATCACACTGCAAACCATTTTCGGTTTGGCATGGGTTCTCGCGAACGCTGCTTTCGCAGATAATTTTAGTAATCGGTCCAGCTAGTTCAAACAGTGCAGCATTGTTCTCAGCATAAATGGCTAATTCATCAACTGGATCTGAAGCAATCTGATCCAAACTCTCCTTATCTAGTTCTTTGATACCAACAATAAGTAGGGTTGATTTGGACTTCAATTTCTCAGATCCTGGTATAATATCATCATCAGACTTTCCAGTAGTTATTAATACAGTAAACTTTGGAACATTTTCTCTGAGACCCGAACTTTCACTGAACACCTTATCAGCAAGAACATTAAGAGCATTTCCAGTAAACCTTTGATCAACTAGATCGCTAGGAATGTTTGTGATATCTCTCTGAATGGTATTCTTATCATTATCGGCATCAAAACTTCGAACTGATTCTGGATCTGCATTATATCTCTCAATTGCAACCTGTTATTAAAACAACGATAAAAGTTATTCTGATCGTTTTTTTTAAAATGTGATGTGTAGTGTTCTACCTGAACAGCATCGGGACCAATGTCAAATCTTCGTACAATATCTTTAGTCAACTGTAGCATGCTGTAAAAATTGCTTTTGGTAACTGATTCACTTGAGTCCAGAACGAAAAGCAAGTCGACCTTCATATCAGTAGCACACATATCTGTAATTGTAATATAATATAATTGTAAATATAATATTAATTGTCCTGTTATTGCAAAACAAAAAGAAACTTTGTATTCATATGATTCAATCAAAAGTATTTTACAATTTTCTTCCAGAGAACAAAGCTGTTCATTCGTCTTATCATCAGTGATGCATGTTTCTCCATTACTACATTGCTTTGGTGAGCACAAGAAGCCATCAGAGCCTGTGCAAACACATACTTCACTGCAGTCAGACGTCATATATTTGTAACCTGAAATCAATATAAAATGTTTTGATATTATATTAAATCTGTTTAATTTAGATATTATAATGTCACATAAGTACCAGTTTATATCTAAACATTACTGATGTTTACCTTTGTAGACAGTTTTGCCATTCTCCATAATGCAAGAACAATCTTCTTCATTTTTGCACTCATCTTCTTCCACTGCAATATCACACACTGAATCTGTCACCTCAGTAGCAATTGATGGAATAGAGTCAGTTTCTTCTTCAACAATGAATACAAAATGATCATCTTCCCTTGAAGTAGCTGCCACTTTTAACTCCTCCTTTTTGGCTTGCTTTACTCCGATTACAATCACTGAAGCATATTTCTTCAAGAGTTCTGCCTGCTCTGAAAATTTGTCCTGAGATGTCCCATCAGTAATTAGTACAACTACAGCAGGAACATCTGGTCTTCTTCCTAATTCCTCTTTGAAAACACCATTGGTAACAGCTGCCATCGCTTTACCAAGATGAGCAACGGATGTTTCTGACTCTGGTTCAATTTCACTGATTGCTTTTAGAAGCGATTCCTTAGTTGGGTGGATATTATAATTCCATTGGTGATACACATCACGGTTAAATGTCGTCAAGGCAACCTTTGAAAATTAGCAAAAAGTTAGGATTAGGCATCATCAATCAATATAGTTATAATTTAACTACTGTTGATTACAACTATAATGATTAGTAGATAGATGGGTTATGTTACTTATCTACAAAAAAAATACTAGCCAAGTTTGTTAACTGAACCTCTTGTAGATGTTATCTGCTTATCACATATAGATGTAATTTAGCTAATAACATTCCATTGCACACTAAAATATTATTAAGTATTAATGAGTGCCCTGGACAGGTTCTTACAAAAAAAAAAGCAAAGACTATTGTTACCTTCACAGCATTAGGTCCAATATCGACTCGTGAAAATACTGATGAAAGAAGCTTTACTGCTTCTGCAATTTCACTGATAGAGCTGCTTGATTGCAATAGTATAAGGACATCAGATTTCATTTCTTTCGGACATGAATCTATGAACATTAAAAACGAGCTTTTATTACCCAATCAATAGTAAAAGTACTGTAATTGAACCAATATTTTTTTAAGTTATATCATTCGTATGTGATAACTGAAGTAAATATTAGCATCATACATGCAACAGTAGTCCTAACTGTAGTGGTCGGAGGTAGTGTTGTTGTCACAATGACAGGTTCAAAGGGTTCATCAGGATCATCTGAAAAACAGAATGATTAGATTCATTTTCAGGAACAGTACTGAATACTTCTTCAAAAGCTGAAATAATATTTACCAGGTTTTGTAGGACGGCAATCGTATACATTGTCAATTGCTTCACAAACTTCTGATTCATCACAGTAAGAATCGAAGCATGTAAACACATCATCACCTTTACATATACATTCCTGTTTGCATCCGGGTGTCATGCGACGATAGCCTGAAATTTAAAGAATAATTTAAGATGTTTTGTTGAAGCTGTTTCACTCCATAATGATAAAAAATCAATAGAAATTTGAGCAACCTTTCTCCACATATTCTTGATCGGGAAGTATGCAGCCACACTCGGATTTATGAATGCATATTCCATCATTGAAGAAATAGTCCTCAATGCATACACAAGACTCTTTAGTAGGCAAATCACAGCTGGAAAATAGAGAAATGAAGTCAGAAATATTGCTAAGCAAGAGAAGGAATAAACATTCTATCATCAATGTAAAAAATACAAATGCAAAATGTGAGAGTCACAAATTTTTTACTTTTATACAAAACCTGTGTTTTTAGACCTAATGCTGGTCTGGAACTGAATATCTCTAAGGTATGTATTAGCATCTGGAAATGAAATTAGACTCACCTTTTTTCAGCAACTCGATTCCGACACGTATTTTGGCATCCTGATGCACACCCATCATATTTACTATTGAGTCCACATTCCTTTTCAAAACCGGTTATGGATCGCCATTCACAATCTTTCTTTCCCTTAGATTGGCATGACTCACTGTATGTTTCCAGAGACTGGAACAAAGGAAAATCTTAAATGCATGAATACTCATACGCTAACAAAATACCGTGATAAAAATTCCTGCTTACTGTAAGTACAATTTCTTCCACTTCTTCTGGAGGCTTAATGAGATCAATCGAGCACGCGTTTTTTATACATTCCGTGAAAGCATGTTCTGAATCTGATCCATCATGACAGTCGGTAAATGGGCCATGCTCATCACGTATTGCATTACAAAGATTTTCTTTTCCACTGAAAATAATGAATATGAAATTAAAAATAGTTGCAGGAAGAATAATCTTTTAGGTAGTTCTTTGGTGGTCTTCAGGTGGTCGTAGGTAGAACTTTGTTCTAAAGTAGCAATCAAAAGAAATAGAACTTTTGACCTGTTGAAAAAGAATACATTTCTGTCTTTACCTTGATGTTGCTGCCCCTGGACAATCATTTTTTGTTGGTGGCAGTCGCTGCGCTATGCAGGGACCAATCTTGTAATCTTCCAGAAATTCATCAGGGTCTGAAGTAATTTCTCCACTTCTCAGAAGATATTCATCCTCTTTGAGATCATTGTTATTTCCACACAAGCAACCAAGCTATGCAAAAAATTTCATGATCAATAGGAGTGCTCGTGTAACAATTTCAGAAAATCATTTGAATGTATTTTACCTTTCCAAAGTAATCATCAGTTACTTGAATAGAAACTAGACCAGACTGCAGTCTGACCGTTAGGCCATAAATGGTCGATAGAATCACGTCTGACTGGCCATAATAGGCTTTAAAGTCATTCTTCGTAATAGTGTCAACTTCAATATCATTGTGCTAAAAAAGCAAAATAGTCTTAGCTTTATCGTAAGTTTTCAGCAGAAATGAAACAAACTGATTTGCAGATTTTTTCATTGCAAAGGTATGAGATTTAGTGAATTACCTTGATAGCACTTTGTTCCAGGTCAACCCAAGACGATCCATTTTTGAATATTATACGTACTGACTTGGCAAGAACCTGAGTGTTATCTACTGGATCTCGCATTGGCTGTACTTCAACTCTGAACCATTTGCTGTTCATGCTGTACATTCCAGAACTTTCCGCAAGACAGTAATTGCAAATTTCAGTAGGATCTGATTCTTCTGCTACTATGTTGAAGATAACCTCTCCATCAAATGCTTTAAATCTTCCAGAGAATTCTAATGATTCACACTGCGAGGTAGCTGGGGGAAAGAAGTGGAATTGTAAATTCTGCACTTTCAAAAGTAAGAATAGAACAATGGTTGTATGTATTTTAAATTTAACAAACTCACTTTTTTCAATACACTGCATTTTTCCATTTTCGATTCTACACATTTCGTTCTCGCTGCAGTTATTTTTCTTGCATTTTATTGTACCAACATCACATTTACACAGTTCCTCGCATTTGTCAGTGTAGTACTGTTCTGCATTCTGATGACAACATGAAATGGTGGTATTTCAATATTAAAACAATAGCGTGAGGCTAGGGTAAGGTAAAATATGTAAAAAGATTTGTTCTCAATGTTATAGAAAATTCACGTAAACTTACTTTATTCCCATACCATAATGTTAAACAAATATTATTTACCTTATAATAAACACCATTTGATTTACAACCACATTCATACAAAGGAACACAATCATCTCCTGACCGTATGTATCCCTCTTTGCATACGCAACCTAAAAAGGAAAAAGTGTAATAATAGTCAGTTATTAGTTCTGTGGTAATTCTTTATTATTTTTATAAAAATAGACAATGAACATACTTGGAATACATGTTTCATTTGTACAACTATCTTGATTATTCATATTTCCACAAATGTTTTCACAGCCGTTGGAACATCCATTGTATTCAGCATTAGGTCCACAGTCAGGTTCTAACAACAATGTTAAGTAGTTAAAGACTTTTAGACACGACACACTTTGGCAAACAATCCATCATTTACTGAAACTGGCCAATAAGATGGAATTTCTACTAGTGTTTATGAACCTACATATAAGATTATGACTAAGCTTAACAAGCTAGAATAGGGTCAGATTGTGCAAAGTTACATTAGAATTTTAAAAGATGACTAGCTTTAGTCAATATACAACGTTATTCTTGGCTAAATTTTGTCAACATTACATTGATTTGAAAAAAATCAAATGGAAACTGCATAATTAAATGGATTCAAACTTACCTAAATCACATGCTTTTCTCCAATCAATAAAAATTCCCTCAGCCATACACAAGTCAGCATAAACTTCAAAATTCTCTTGTATTATAGCTCCGTTGCCTTCTCGGATGCATGCATCAAATTCACAACGCTAAAGAATGATTGATTAAGTTTCTTCATTCAGAACATATAGATTGCATGGAATAAGAGAAAGCAATACTTACTTCAGTAAATTCAGCAGGATTAATCGCATCATGACACGGAGAAAAAATGTCTTGTATATCAGCTAGTACACCACAACTGCAACGTCCAGTCTTGTATTCCTGTTCACTGATACATTCAGGAAGAGGTTCTCCAGGAATGCAGCTTAAGAAATTGAATTAGTAATATATATTATTATTAAATATTCTTAAATTCATTTGAATTCTATTGGATACTTTAATATGATGTTTACTCACTCAACAGCACTGCCTGCAACTTGCCAATGTTGGATGTGATCAATTTCAAAAAGTGGACCGGGATCATCAGTCACATCGCCATTAGGATTGCCAGCCAAACCTACGACAAGATTCAAAATGCAAAATACAGATGAACCATTCATTATAATTCAAGGCAAATACCATGAAAAGTAATTTAAGACGTTCACCTCCGGTGCATCCATGATAGGACTTTGGCATTTCAATTGAAAACATATGGTTGCCATTATATTCAATCTTGATACCATATTTGCTCGTAAAGAGTACTTTCATACCAGCTTTTCTCACACTTATGATATATTGCGAATCATAGAAAGGGAGATTTACTTTTTTGCCCTCAACCTGCGATAACATTGATAAATATTATTACATACCGAGTGTAATGACATTTGTATTGTAATTATTACCAAGTACCCTAAGGAATTGATAAACTTACATAAACAATTCCAGATTGCTTCATTTCAAACTTGTATCTGTGAATTTCAAACGTAGCTTTGGCAAAAGAAAACGGTGCACGATGTCCATGTGGATCATTAATGAGCTGTAAAAAAAATTCAGTTACTCGAAGTACTTCACTAATACTACAGTAATATTTGCTGTATTAGAATATATGAGCATGATTATTTTCTGACTTACCACAGCTTTTAGCCTTTCTAAATGACTGCAGTGCACATCCACCATAACATAACTGCATGTTCCATTGAAGCTGAATTTTGTTCCATCAAATGTTTCAAAATGCACACCCCCTTGTGTTTTGAATACATACTTTTCATTGAGTTCTGAAAAATTTGTAAATATTTATTTCTTTATTCATTAAGTAGTTTGCATGGATTGCTTGCATTCCAATGTATAAGGTATTCACCTTTTCCTTTACAGATCGAGTTGGCAACTTTGTTGCTAAATCTAAGTAAAACATCGCTAGTTTTAACTATGTGGACAAAATCTTCTGACGGTCGGGAAGCAATGATTTGCAGTTCTTCCCTTGAACATAAAGGACCAATGCCAACAACTACTACAGCAGAATTCTCATGCACGAACGAACAAGGTGTAACAATGTCATCGAGGGATGTGCTATCTGTTATTAGCACAGTGACCATTGGTGTTTTCATTCTTCTGCCAGAATTTTTACCGGTCATCCTCCTCACCACTGTACTCAATGCATTGCCTGTTCTAGATCCTCCATTTACAAGCGGTATACTTTGAACCGCTTCATAAAATGTATCTTGCGTGTCATAGACTCCTAATTCCATCTGTATTTGGACATCCCTTAAAAGGCCATGAGAAAAAATATTAATATATGTGGTGAAAGTAAATTCAAGGAGCATGATAGAAATTCTGCAGATTTAGATCAGTATAGGCTTACCATACATTTTTCATATCCTCACCTGTTATATGTAACTACTGCAACTTGCACATCATCAGGTCCTAGCCTAAAGTTATTGACAATTTCAATCAAGAAATCCCTAATGCTTTGAAAACTCTCTTCGTTCCAACTAGAACTTCCATCAATGACAAAAACAACATCCATTCTCATATCTTCCTTGCACTTCAGTTCTGCAACAAAGATAAAGAAATAAATTTGATGGTGAAAATATAAAGATAAGTTATGGAATTTTAACTGAGTTGGAATTTGACTATAAAGTTTAATGAAATGTGGATACTAATTTGTAGACTAACCTTCTTCTTCATCTGGCGAAACTGTTGTCATTTCAACATCTAAAATAGTTAGAGATAAATTAGTGTGAGACTTATATTCACAAGCAATGTTGAAAATTTTCATATCTTTGAATTCAAATGAATAAGAGTGATGAAATATATACGTACCATATTCTTCACATTTGTATTTTTCATTTTTGTCCACAACACATTTAAATGAAGATTCGCAGGGATCTTCAATGCATTGAATATTATTCACTCCAAGGCAATAACACATTTCTGCACAATTTGGTTTCATATACTTCTCGCCTAATTGTGATGAGAAGAATAATCAAACATATTTTTAAGGGGAGTTAGAATAACTGTTCAATGATGTATCCAATGATATATTGATAGCTTAATGAATAATAAGTTTTTTAAAATCAAACCTTTTTTGATGTACATATCACCGATTTCGCAACCGCAATCCTGCACCTTGATGCATTTATCACCATCTTTTAAGTACCCGAAGTTACATACACAATCTTCTATCAGTTTTTTGCCACAGCTGAAAGCCACAAACAATTCATTGAATTATTTGATAGCTCTAGAATGAACAACACAATTTAAAATCAGCACATACTTTACTCCGCTATGAGGTTTCTGACAAGTTGCTTGACATTCAGTAGCGCATCCATCAAAATGACTGTTTGGAGGACAAGCTATCTCATAGCCAGAATCTTTCCGCCAGTTACACACAGGTTTTCCAACCTGTTGGCATTCCCTGGCATAGTATCCGACTGACTGTAATGAATTTATGAGTGAAGTTAATAAGAACTATTTACTTTCATATAAATAAAAGTGAATGTGTGTTCGTTGGTTTTTCGACATACAGAACCAAATAGTTGGTCTGATTTGAACCAAACTTGCTGTGGTGACTTAGGGTATCCCGGTGCATATATTTATCCAAATAAAATGCCCTGGAGCCCTGGCACAACCCGGAACGCCTCTAAAATTAGATGCCAAAAAATTCATCAACTATTCTATCTTCAACTGGATGTCCTTCAGAGGTTTATCCGGGAAGCACTGGGTTTCTCTGCTGGTATTATAGAAAAATGATGGAACATATTTAGCTCTTACCTCTTCTACATTAACCAGTGCACTGCAAGCATCCTGCACACAATTTTTTTGATAGGAATCAGGTTTTAAAGCTTCGTGGCATTCAGACATGCTGTTCTTGATGATACTGCATGAATTGTTTCTATAGAACAAAACATTTTCTCGAGAGTTATTCTAAAAGTTATAATTGCAATATTGCCTAGTAAATATTTCTAATTGCTGATGTTGGTTCAATCAATCTTATAAAAATCAATCTTATATTATAAAAATCAATCGCTCGTTTTATTCACTAGAATAACATCTTATAGATACTGTAATGCAGTGAAGCGTAATGTGGTCCAGGTATACCACAGAGACTTTTTGGTGGTTCACAGATAACATAGTTCAAGACACACATTATGGGTAAAACCAATTTTACCAATATTTTAACTGACACTGACAAAAAGACAGCAATTTAAGGAATATAGTAATGAGATAACAACTCACACTTGAGATGCAGTAGATGGATCACAATCGTTTTTCTTATCGGGGAGAGGCTGTAGACATTGTCCAATTTCAAACTGACTCATGTAACTATTGACGATTTCTTGATTTGTAATGTCAGATATGTCGTCTGTTGGATCTTCGTTAAAATTGGAGCACATACATCCAAGCTTTACATAATAAAAAGAATGAATTTCATGAATGAATTCCAGCACCGTTAAGACAATAAGGTTGTGTAACATTCAATATGCAATAATTGTGTCCCTAATAACGTTTTTGATGCTTTATTCCATATTAGTAGAAATATCTTCTACATTTCAATTATATGTTTTTAGCTAGTAATCTTTAACGCACTTTCTGATTCCAACTAAGTTTGAAACTTTTCCATACCTAATGCCAACAACAACTCAAATTTAACTATAGCCAATACAACACGCTTTCTATATCAACATTCTATATTCGAGTCATACCTTGTTCTTGTAAAATGACGATACTTGAATCCATACGTTGCCTTTACTGTATTGAACTAATAAACCAGCTGGAACTGTTAGGACAGAAAACGAGCCAACTTTCTTTACAGTAATCAAACTTTCATAATTTGTGACCTCTAGTCCATTGATCTTTTGCATTGGAATAATGAAAAAAAGGTGTTAGAAAAATTCTGTGGTTTTGAATATGAGTACTGTATTTTAAATGATTTTAAGGAAGATCTCTATATAAAATATTATGCTTACCAAAATAAATCCTTCATATCTGAATTCAATCACAGTTGGCTCCTCACCACCGATTTCGATTTTTAGTGATCGTTTTGCCTATAAACAAAGTTTAAATAAATACAATATAAAAAGCAGCAGTGGCAAACGATCGTAAGATTAACTGAGAAAAGCAAAAAACTGCGTGACTATTTAAAATGTCAAGTCGGCTACACTGAATGAAGAATTAAAGTACCACATATGATGATATATCATATTGCTAAGTGCTATATATACCATAGTAAGTACCTTTGCACCATCTCCTTCCTCCAAAGAAATCGTATTGTATGCATCAACTTTGAAATAAGCTACGTCTGTTCCAGGTATGCCGACAGTTTTCGAAAGACAATAATTACAAATTCCGTCGAATTGAAATTCTGTCTGGTCAGAATCCACAGTGATGCTGCTAGTAATGCTGCTATATTTTGTGATACCGCCTTGATCAAATGTACTGTAACGTGTAGATGACCAGGCACGACACGTAGAGTATTCTAAACACACATGAAGAGGTGATTATGATTGATATCAGAAACTAGCAATGCAATATTTTCTAATGAAAAGTTAGTCTTGTACCTTTCGATATGCAAGACAGAATTCCTAAATCGTCTAACATGCATGTCTCCCAACTTTTACATCCGCCTGCAACACATTTCACGTTTTCTCCAGTGCAGGTACATCGTTTCTCGCAGTTCGAAGTGTAGAATGTTTCTCCGGACTATATCACGGAATTAGAATACGGCGAATTAATTTTAAAAAAATAGTAGAAATGATCACTATGCTACTGGCACTCTATTACTATAGGAACAATAGATATCGTGTTTATAATATATTATACAAGATAGTAATTAGATATCTTGGCATACCATGGCATATTTCCCATCTTTAAGGCATCCACATTCCTCTTCTTTTACACATTCGTCACCTGAAATGTAATATCCATCGTCGCATTCGCATCCTGAAAACGAAAAATTATTTTTCTCATTATAAGAAGTGTGCCACATTTGCTGTTTTCATCGTTCGTAAGGTTAAGGTTTTCTTCGAACAAATGAGTTAAAAACGCATTAAATTCAAACAGGTTGTAAGATATTATTTTGATTTTCGATTTACGGTTGTTTAAACATCACACAATTTTATCGAAAGATTTTTTTCAACAATGATTTACACGTTGAGCATTACGAGTACTTGGAAATCAGTATTCCTCTGCGTCATATTTAAACATGGAAGGCAGTTTTTGATTTTGAAATAAATCAATCGTGACAATGTCTTCGCACTAATAAACTTAAAAATCCACTAAAAAATACACCAACCTTCGGCACATTGTCCAGTTTTGACACAGTTCTTCTCGGGGTTC
Organism: Halocynthia roretzi; assembly: GCA_013436055.1. NCBI lineage: Eukaryota > Metazoa > Chordata > Ascidiacea > Stolidobranchia > Pyuridae > Halocynthia > Halocynthia roretzi. The sequence continues at coordinate 481,851 of QRAM01000025.1, read as the reverse complement.
TTGTTTGTGCAGGTATTTGGACATTCGCTAACGCATTTTACGTATTTCGAATTTGCAGGGCAATACGACACTGCAGAAAAAAGAAACTAAATTAGCTAGAATTAAGAAAAGCTAGCAGAGCAAGCAGCCTTCGGTATTAAAGTATACATACAAAGATTGCATTTTTCCCTCCAGTCGCATATCTTCGCTCCAGCGTCGATACATGCTTGAGCATAAGCGTGTAAGTTTGACGGCAGGGATTCTTGATTTCCACTGTACTGACACATATCAAATTTGCAGTCCTAGAAAAATAAAATCATAAACATTTACAAAATTACTGATGCTCCACTGTGATCGCCGTGGGAATAACAGTATATGAAGATTCACGATTAGAGATGGAGAATTTCAAGTGAAGTAATTAGATAGTTAGTTAGATTACAGTCATTCAGAAGTGTTATTGTGATTTTCATGATTTTAAGTATCAGATTTGTTAGTTCTTTAATTTCAATGAACAGTAAAGGAAAAAAATGTACTGTCAATTTGTCAGTGGGCTTCTTATCCTTGAGCTTTATAGCTTAGGAAAGTGATTGAAATTGATTTTTTACAAGGTAGCATTGTACCAGGGGCTTGTACGGGAGCTTTTTTCAGTGTCTCTGGTTCCAGACAAAGATGGATTTTATTTCACTATATATGATTTAATACATTGACTCTTAAAAAAATTAATGTCACATTACCCTGAAATACGGCTTAGAATCGACCAGTTCATGACACTCTGAGAAACATCCCGTTGTTGCCGTTATGTCCTTGCAGTTGCATTCACCAGAATCATAGTTTACCTCATTGCAGTCTTTAGGAGGATATCCCTCTCTACAACTGTGAATTGATATTACATTATTACAGGTAATTCTATTTTATTGAATACTGTAACTGTTTTGTCGTGCATACTGTGGTTTTCCGCCACCAATTTTCCACATATTTCCGAACTCATGGTGTTCAAGGCCTTTCAAATCGTCGTTGAGGTCTCCGTTAAAATCTCCGCACAATCCTGCGAATTGAAAAATAAATATATGCTTTTATACATGTTTTTAAGGAACTGCAGTACATTCTTCGATAAATAAAAATATTATCAATGTTCTTTTTATACCTTCGACACAATTCATATACGTTGGTGGTAATGAGAAATCGAAATTGAAGTCTCCATTGAATTTAATTTCTGCATTGAAAGGAGTGAGCACCTTCAAAAAACGACCATGTCGTATGATGGAAAGACCGCTGTCGTGTTGATATGGAAATTGTTGTATTTCTCCATTCACCTAGAAGTAAAAATCGAGTTGAAATATACAGTAATCCTCCGGCACCCGCGGATTTAGTACCCGTGCTTCCACGGATACAACATCAAACTTTAAAAAGAAAATGCAAAGAACTTCATATATTATCAAGTAACAAGCAATCTCCAGTAGAAGGCAATCAAATTGCTTTATGTCGTAAAATGAGAGTCTGTAGTGACTGATTTCTTACCCAGAAGTGCAACCCTTTTCGCAATTCTATCGTCAAGCCATAAACACGAATGACTGCTTTTTCCAGCCACGAAATTCCTGGTTTGCCTTGTTCATTGTTTTCAACCTGCCAATATACAGCTCGGTTAATTGAAAATATTGTAAAAAAGCAGTATTGATAATACAGTACAATTAAAGACACCCACCGAGATCTGAACATGTTCTAGATTAGTACATGTAACGTTGACGAGATTGTACATACAGGTTCCCATGAAGTCGTATCGTTCGCCATCAAATGTATGGTAATGGGGATCTCCACGTGCGACACAGTGACCTTTAGTTCTTTTAGCTAGAATATTTGAGATAGAAAATCTTACACAGAGAATATACTTGCAAACTGATGTACGGTATATCAATAGTCAATAACTTACTACACGTTGCTCCTGCAAATCCAATAGGACACAAGCAAGTTAGCTTGCCATTTGACAACTCTTGACACTTGCCGTTGTTTTTACAAGGGTTTCTTTTTGCACATTCCGTTGCTATATGGAATACAAAAGATTATTATTCATTTTTTATATTGGAATTATATGCACAATATAAATATAATTCATTAATTCAGCACCTATTTCACAAAACCGTCCACTGGTTCCCTCAAGACAGTCACAAGTAAACACGTCCTTTCCTTCCGGTATACAACGGCCACCGTATTGGCAAGGGTCCCCGTAACAAGCATTCAAACCTGGGAAACACAGTTGAATTTAGGAATAACTGTAGTACAATAATTTCTTACATGGGTATTTTTTACTCCCCCAATGTAAGTTTTCATTCTGCCTTACTTATTTGACAGATGAAGCGTTCTGGGCGTCGGCAAGCTTTGCTTTTCCAAGATCCGGTAGCAGCCATAGCTGTACACTCCTTTTCTAAATTTGGTTGACGGCGTTTCCAATTTTTATATGTTAACTGACTTCCATCGGTCCATGTATAATTAGAATCCTTGGAAAACTTCCTCAGACCTGAAAATATGATATCAGTATGTGTTACGGACGTTAGAATCGCATGGATGACAGGATATCACTGGATAAAACTCTCACCCATTTGAAAGTGGTCTTTTTTGGAATATCCATCGATGAGCGCCAGCTTTACCAAAAAAACGATTGTGTTTTCGTTTTTTATCTAAGTGAAGAAATAAAAGATTTTATTTTTGGAATTGAAAAAAAATTAGACAGCAGTTTACGAGATAATAGAAATTCACCGATCATCCCAACATCAGAAAAGAAAAAACAGTCATGTAAAATTTGAAGTCAATGTATTTACCAATGCTAGCATTCCTCCATCTCTTTTGCATTCATTAGCAGCATCTTCGTATCGCATTTCGTTAGTGGAGATTTTGTAACATCGACTGCCGTCTCCATAGTCAGCGTAATCATCAGGACATGTCACTAAGGGTAATATGTAGCAATATGTCGTTAATTGATATGATCACTACATACAGAATGATCTGTGTATACATTATAGTTGGATAGATTCGAAATTTTGATATAACAATTCACTCACATTCGGACGCAGCTACATGTAGAAACAACGCCAAGATGACACATTTTTTCAGCATTTCCAATACTGAAAAAGACATTAATTAGATTTACGAGGAAAGAGTTGAAAGTGTACTGTAAATAACATCTTTGCGAATAAAAAATAATAGTTTTAACTTATACCACTCACCTGGAAAATGCATTGCAAAAGCTGATGATGTTCAATATAGTTTCAGTTACGTAAGTTGGATGATTCTACGTTTGAAAGTACTGGAATATGATTAATACTAGAAACCAATGAAAACAGAAAATCTCTCAATTACCAAATAGTTAATTGGGCACACAATAAATATATGATACAAATCACTCAGAAGCAACTGTTTTACAGCACGTATACGATTATCGCCCAATGTTGCCACAGAAAAAACAGTAATGCAAAACAAAATACTATTCTAGAAACGCATTTTCTTCTGGTAGACCGTCAAGCTGCCCAGTATCGTTTTTTTCTTGCGTTTGGAACTGACTGATAAATATACTTACACCATGCAAGTAAAAAATAGAATATTTTAATGTCAATTTCTCTACGCTGAATTAAAAACCTTGTGTTAAGGACAAAGATGGGCACTGAATTGGCAACTTCAAGCACTGAATTCTATTCAAGAAAACTCACACTTGAAACTCACGCATCTTATACATTACACATTTTTACAGGTTGTAACACAGCGATAAGAAAACTCACACTTGAAACTCACGCATCTTATACATTACACATTTTTACAGGTTGTAACACAGCGATAATCTGAATATATCTAGTCTATTCCATAACATCTTTTGGTAGCATCCAGGACACCCCTGGATATCAACTTGTACATAATTCTGCAGAACAACGTCTATAATATACTAATGCATAGCGATGAGCCCCTTTTTCTTTCGTAAAAAGGTTTCCCAAATTATTGGGTTCCTAATTATACAGATCGTGATACATAACGACTATCCAACGCATTTTCCCAAACTCCATTTTCTATTGGATTGCCACTTGCAACACAGTGATTTGTGTGAATCGAATAAATTCCCCTTTTAATCTCCCCCCTGTAGTATCAAATTAAACGATTAGTATACTCGGCCGACTAAATCGCAAGTTGCTAGAGTACCTCGATTTGTGCAGAGCGGGATTCTTGTAATTAAATCAAGTTTATTTATTTTACTTCGGATTCAACGCGGTTATTACCTAACTCGATATCCGACTGGTACTTGTCATTTCGTGTCTACAATTATACGCACCGTGTACTTTAAAATACTTTCACATACATCGAAAAGAATGAGTAAAAAATGATTGGTGTAATCATAATCTTTGAGAAGGTTTCTTAATCTATACATATTGATATAGCAGAGTCAAGATATTTCGCATTTCAAGTATATAGGGTTTTCCATCTTATGATAAACGTGGATATATTCACCTCGTAGTTTTACGATGACTAAAAAGACTATAAAATACAACTGCGGTATATTATTTTTCTGTCGAAAGTTATATCAAGGATATTTGAAAATTATCGAATGCTCATGCAGATATTAACGATGGAAAACAAATCCCTACTGTCCGCTAGGTATTGGAGTGTTTATTTACTTTACTACTACCTTGAAATATGAATCGTGCTGAACCTGTATATATACATTATTGTCAGCCTCGAGCAGTGACACTAATATTACCTAACCTAAGACCACATATTGCAGTACATTTCGTTTCTAAGGAATAGCCTGCTGCACATATTGTACGATGCAGCAACAAAGCCCTAAGGTGCACGATCAGATGAGAGAGAAAATATTGAAGTGTGAAAATCGGTGTCAAATTTCGCTATCATTATACCAAACATACTACGGCCTTCTAAGTGAAACCTTACAGCGGTATAGTAAATACCTAAGGCCAGAAAACGTGTATGCAAATCTCGTGCTATGGATCTACACTGCCCGTGAATAAATCTAGCGACAACCTTGTTCGGTAACCCTTAACAAAAAATGTACAACTACAGGTACGGATGTTTGAGCTGTAGCGTGTCCTACCGAGTCTTCAAGCAATAACAAAAAGTAATTAGAAGAAACTTTGATCGCTTGAAGATAACATTCTTTATCTACTAAACTGGCAGGAAATTCATTAGGAGGGCCAGGAAGTTCACTATTACCGCAATACCGGACGTGTTATGTTTATAAATATGAAAAGGATTCGAATGGTCTCATTTAAAAGTGTACAAGCTTTTTTCAAACCAGTTCGAAATTTACTGGAAATTTAGAAGAAAATTCAAATATACAATGTAAAGGGGAAGAAAGGCTGATTTAGGCCCATAATGCTGTTCTTTTACCTGGAAATGTTTTGTACTGAATTACTTAATACAAAAATACAGCACATTGTACCTTAAACAGCACACATATGGAAGTCGTGGAATATCCTACAAATTGTATTTCAAAATTGCAAACACCCTGTGCGATACATATCACAACCCTGGAAAAATATATTCAGAGTAAGAAGATCTGCAGGTATTCAAGTGAGCGAGAGAAAGGAATGGCAGAGTTTCTATTTTACTTAACAAAATTTGGGAACTTCGGAATACCAGAGTGAAGAAATCCAAGCATTTTATCAAACAAAACAATTTTAGCTATATGGTATTTCTGTTGGAGATTATCTTTAATTCACTGACCTGGTTATTTCAGATTGTGGAAAGAGCACATATCAACACTAAGTTCTTCGAAGTTCAAGACAAGGTAAATCAAAAGCAAATGCTACAAAGGATGAAAATATTAATAAGAACTTACTAACCGAGTCATCAGCGCTTAATAAATTCGATGTGCTGGAATGTGGAAATTCTTCCTAAAAAATTAGCATTGAGAGCCCCAAAAGCAGTGGCCTGGTTAAACTTCTTCATAGATAACACTTTGTCAGTACTGTCTAGCAACTTGAGATTCAAGCCTTTCCAGCTGTGCTTGCAAATTTTTGAACCTAGTCCGAGTATCGTGTAGTTGACTGCTCCCAGTCACAGTGGATTGGAGTTCCACCAAGTAGACAGCAATGATATCAAGAGCATTGGTCACAAATTTTCTCCTTCAGGAATTGTGAAATAAATCGTATTTAAATCTCTGAGGCAGAAATTCCTAAAGTGCTTCTAATAGCACTGCAAATTCATGGTAAGACTCCATATCTTACCTTTGTGAAGGCAGTAAATATCTTGAAGGGTTTTCAGCAAAAGTTGCGATCAATTTATGTATGACTTGGGGAAGATGATACGGATGTGATGATGAGGCCCAATGAGAAAGCTAGACAAAATAAAAATTAACGATAGTGAACACAACAACACATATTATACTGCTTAGTAAAATATAGAACACGAACTTTCATTCTGTGAAGATCCTGGTAAACCTCCAGCAGATATGAGATGTCAACTCCTGCATCCAGGAGTGCAAGAAAGACCCAGTGGTTGGGCCAATCACGTTCGCATGAGAATTTTTCCAGGAATCCAACTAAAAATTCTGCAAGAACGTCTCATGATGTAAGTGAGGCGATTCAGATATTACGGTAACATAATCAGAGTAGACAACAAAAATTATTTTGATATCTATCCCCCAATCGAGTTTTATTACCAATAGAATTATTTCTGTCTTTTTAATAGTAAAAATATATCTCGAATCTGATCTAGTAAGAGCCTATAGTATGGAATAAAATTGCAGACATATAGTAAATACTTGAAATGCATTATTTCACTCCTCTTACCAATTGGAAAATATCTCTGAGTCTCTATATATTTTTTTCCTAGCTGTGATATCTTCAGTGATAATGATGAAACTTGATTTTCAATAGACTGGTGGCATATTTTTGACATTTCTGGAAAGCAATAGTATGAAAGTAATACAACAATCATAGATTATTTGCTTCAGATACAGAAAATAGAAAGCAATATTAATGAATTAATTCAAAACCTAGTTCAAGAATGTTTTGCCACAGTGCTTCAATCAGCGAAGGGTCGTAATGTCCAGCGCAATGCACAATAGCTAGTTTACATTCTGCCAGTTGATAGGGCTCAGCATAATCACTGTAAAGCTGCAAGATTGAAATGAGATTTTATATACAGTGATCGAATTAAAAAATTCAAGAATCACCTATAAGTTGGACATTAGTTTAAAATGGAAATACAACATGCATGCAACATACAATATGTTTTTCTAGAAAGGGTTTTGAAATCGGTAGCTGGTACGCAAAACTTTTGGAAGTATTTATACTGCAGTTGTGACAATTATAAGAAGAAATTTCCATAGGAACTATACAGGCACCCACAGTTTCCTGTACTAGTTCATACTTAATAACACAGGGTGAATAGCTGCAACAAGGAGAAATGATGCAATGCTAACAAGGCGAACATTAAAAGGGCATGGAAAATATCAAAATGAAAATAGTTATAATAAAAATTCTTACCTTGGTTATATCCATCAATTGCAAATTTAGTCTCACAACAGCATCTATTTCACCTAGTTCTTCGAGAGCATGAAGTATTTGCATTTGTAGCTGGGCAACCTAGAGAATTATAGAATTTTATTAGAATGTAGAATTCTCCCTACTATCAACTATTGTTACATACTCGAAGCATTGAAGATTTTATGACAAAGTGTTTTTCAAAAATACCCAAATTTGTGAGGTTAGTCAGATTAGATACAATACTTCAATACATACAAATCACACGCACCTCTAATTTTTCTTCAAGTTCATGTAATAACTGGCCTTCTTCATTCGCAGATGTGTGCGTTGTCGCACTCTTTCCATTGATTTTAGCACGTGACAAATATTCAATACGGTTAGTAAGATTTCGTTCGTTCCTGAAAGTATGTGGCAAAGAAAATATACCAATACAGCGCCTTCATGAAAGGTTTACATCTGAAAGACATGACTAACCCAGGTTTATCTGCTAATTTGGTTAAAAATTTCGCAGCGGAAGCATGATTTCCAGTCCGTTCATAAAACTGCCACATGATGTCGCAAGAGGACGGATCATTTGGCCTGCTCACAGTAACACGTTTCAGGAAGGATTCGAGAAATGGTGACGTTATCTGCAAAACAATACTGCTTTCTAATTGGTCAAAAAGATAATTTTAAAACTGAAAGAAAACCTTCAATAGCTTGTCTGTGAGTCCTTTTCGTAGCATCCAGTCGTACAACGTAACATGGAGTAGCTCGTCATCCGATTTTAAAATTAACTGCAAGCTCCTCTCTGCCTGTTAAGTTTAAATGAAAATTCAAAAGAATATATGTTTACAAAAAGCTATCATTGTAGGCTTTGTACATATTGCTGGGCTTCCTCAGGCTTTAGCGAGGTGCTTGTTGCCAAAGTCGATCCCTGGGTCGACGAGGAAGGTGGGCCGGGCTGTACAGGTACACTGGGTGCTTGAGGGCGACTTTCACTGGCTTGCATAAGTTCATCCATCATGTCGGTAATGCATTTGTAGCACTCAGCCCTGATTGATAAAGAATGAAATATGATAGATTGGCATGGATAGATGCAAAAATATCATATGAGAAAATGTTTTTAACTCTTCCTATTTTCATTTTACTTTAGCATTTAATAGTGCAAGGTATTCATTTCAAGTAATCTTTCTGTAGCCCTTATGATATTACTAGTATCAAACTTGAAATTTGGTTTCTATCTGGTACATAAAACTTTTAGTTTGGCTAACTGTTACATAAAGTATTGCATATTTACCTCCATTCAAATGCCTGTCTTCCTTCAACGTTCTCTTCCGGCAAGCATCCCGACCGATAGTAATGAAGAGCTAGATTTCTTTCGTCCCTTTTGCTGGCAGATCCAGCACACAATTCAATAATACCGATATAGAAACTGACTAAAATATAGGATTGGAAATTTTATAAATATTTGTATGCTATTATTGCTGTCAGAACAGATGCTCTCCATAGAAAAATGTTACCCCTCTGGAGGGGTGGGGTTTCGATAACTGTGCAGTAAAGAGCGGGCAGTTTTGTTACATTTGGGGTGAAGAGTTAACTATGGGGCAGATTAAAAGTGGAAAGTAAAAGTTATGAAGATCAATATTCATAACAATAAACATAATAAATTTACCTGACTGAAACTGCTGAGAAACTAATGGCAAATTGACAGAATGAGAAACTTGCTTGAAGAGTTCTAACGAATCTTCAAGAGACGCTTTTCGCTGGCCTCCCATGCTCTGGCGAGCTTTGCTCAACAACTCAGAAGCCTACAGTGGATTACAACATTGATGATAAAACTTTAAGTGGACAAAAACTGATATAGAAACTGGAAGTTTAATAATCAAGCAGTTGTAAAGTAAAATATCTGCCGTACACGGCAAGTGAAGCACAACAACATAACAAGTAACTTTATGACGTGTGCAACTTTCAGCGTCAATATTGCAAAAGTACCGCCGATGTCAAAGGTGGAAACTGCGCGCTACAAAAACACATTGATGCTTGTGTGTTTGTAAAGAACAAATAAAAAAAGAGGAAGGTGTTACATTCTCGCCCCAAAGCGTCCTGTTGGTAATTGTGTGGTAAATACAAAGCCAGGTACTGTAACAGAGTCAAAGGCAAAAGTTACGTTTGTGACCGGTCGATCGCGAGGTATTAAGAAATTTTCTAGTCAATCTCAAACTAGGTGAAGTCGGCCACCCCTGCTATACTGTAATAAGATAAGTACTGTAATAAGTTAAATTACCTGTGAACAGATAGCATCATCAGGAGAATATAAAGAAGGGCAAACTTCTCGCAGCTGAACACTTAACGCTTCTACCGCTGAATTATCATCAATGTATTGGTTGACAAGAGCAGAAAGCAAAGCATGGCACAACTGCAAAACATTTCATTGAATTAAGAAATGTAAAACAACCAAAAAGTAATATGAATTTACAAATATTTTTGATTCATTTCCTAAGTATTTGCACTCACCTGGTTACCATCCATAACAAATTCATAAAATGTGATAGTTTTTAGTAGTGATACAGCTTCCTGTGAAAGAAACTTTCTCAAATTAGATTCTAAAGTTCCACATTCGTGCTTTCAGTAAAACTGTATGATAATCTAGACTTATCGACCTTATTCAGAGTTTTGCATAAAACATGAAGTTGATGATGTGAAAGCAGACGCCAGACACCGAGTACCTGACCAGTGTGGTCAGCTAGAGCATGTAGCCCACGGACTAGAGACGCTTCAGCATTTGCAGCCTCAGCTTAAAAAAAAAACATGGAAATAATGATGATCTAACTAAATCTGGCATTAGAAGATTTGACACAAACCTTGCTGAGCTCTGAACATGTCTTGCCGAAGTGAGTTCCCATGGTAACCAGCGACATCTTGTCGATGTTGAGCCATGGAACGAGGAGTTCCGTGCTCATATGTGGCGAAACCAGAATCGCTGGAAATTATCGATTGTCAATTGTAGGAATTTAAGTCATCACGTTTTTTAGAACCGCGACTTTTTTTAAAGAATTCTTTTAAATTCAATTCCTTTTTTAATGGTAACCCTAATTCCAAATAATAAAGGAGACTTCATAATATAGTATACAGCCTATTTTTAACTGCAATATGGAAAAGTATGAGCGTGCCACTCCACTCTTATGTTTGATTTACCTTCCTGCATGGGGAAGCCGAGGAATACAGTATTTTTCCAAGAAAACTTTTAAAGAATTGAGGTTGTCCAATACATGGGAGATAACTTCAATCTCTAGCCGGCTAACAATCTGAAACAATAATACTTGTGAATATTCTGACATTTTTACAGTGATGCAGAGGTAACATTGTAATGAATTGAAATAATAAAATATCTATCCACAACCAATTAGTGAAATAACAACAAAAATCTAGAAACTATAGTAAGAGTTTCAGAATCATCTTTTAGAAATAAAAAACGAACAGTTCATACAAAAGTCTGTTTTCTGTTGCCTTCTGATACCACGTAGTCTCCGACCAGTTTTCCTTCCCATACAGGTCTCATTATACGAGAAAACATTTTATATAGACCTTTGAATTTCTCTGAAAAACAGAGCTCTGGTGCCAGGGGTACAGATGCTGCAAAAAATCAAAAAAACATGAATTTTTTTGTTCATTAGATGCATGAATTCATGAATTAATATTACCACCTTGTGCTTGTCCTATTTGGTGCATTGGTCTGGGACTAGTAGCTTGAAAAGTGAAGTTCGGAGCATTAACGCCTGGCATTGGAGTGCTTATGACGGGCACTAGAAAAATATCAAAAGTTCGACATAAGACAGGTTAGCTGAACATAAACAATAAGATATGTTACGCAAGAAACAAGTGAAATCTGGCAAGAACTGACTACATTCACACTTACACCTTCCAGGAGTATACAAAGTGGTCTCTTGCATTCTCTGCTGTCCTGGACTAATAGGTGACATCCCACCGAGATTTCCTGGAGCCGGAGAGCTTGCTTGAGCCAGTGTCAACGGCGCTGAAAAAAAGATATAGTCGTTTTAGTTTAGTTTCTATTTATTCAGTAGGTATGAATTACACTCTTACCAGTACCAGGTTGCACATAATAAGCATCTCCACCATGACGGAAAAATGCTGAGACAGCCAGCTCACACAGCACCCTGTCAGCTGGAAGACCGGAAGTGGCAAGGATAATGCATGTACTTGCTGCCTCCCCATTCTGAACACATCAGAAAATCCTTATGGTAAATAAACTTATTCCCCACCTAAAAAGGCTAAAAGCATGCCTTCATAGCCATTATAGTTACTTTGAACTAAGGGAACAATCTTTATTACATCATGAAGCAAGCCATGTTTTTATGCCAATACAGGGTACTGGAGGAATTACTAATATATGGTTTGTAATCAATATGTTGAGAAGCATAAGCATGTTCAGCTTACTTTATTCAATTTGAAGAATGTACTTATGGCTTCACTATCCGGATCCTGAGTTTTTTCAAGCAAAAATCGAAGCTGATCAACTGGCCTCAGCTTGTTGAACATGTGGCAACCCTATAAAAAAAATTGACAAATGCTAAATCAAATATAAATGCTGAGATAAAAAAAATGGTTAAGATTTAATAATGAACAAATACCTTGGATGTAATGACCACATATTCACACGGTCTTTGAAAGTGCTGTACCACCTGGATGGATGGGTCAGGAGGGACATCTAAGGTGCCCAACGGCAATGAAGCAATGGCCAATGGAGACGGAGGTTCAGGTACTTCGGTAATGTACCAAGCTCTTCCGTCTAATGATAGCGTGATCTGAAGAAATAAAAGCACTAACGGTAAAGAAGAGATCCCATACAAATAGAAAACAAGAAGCCAGAAAAGACTGATGACTGACCTGTGTTTCTGTAATCGTGGATTCAAATAAGAAATAATCTCTCCCAATGCACCAAAGAATATCATCATCTCCATTTGATGATGCCAGAAGAAGTGTGCCTGAGTCAAAAATAGTCAATGATTTTAACTCATCGTTAATTCCGTAGCTTTTATAACAATTTATAATGGATACTTTACCGGCATTGTGGTGAGCACTGTGAACATTCATGGGACGGTTCAAATTGCTTGGCGTAAAGCCAGGTGGCAGCCGTACATGAACAAGTGTCAAAGTCGTTGGTCTCTGATTAGACACTTGCAAAGATTGATTCGATAGAGGACTGCCATTAATCGTAGTCGTCATACCACTGACTGCTTGTGAGGCAGGTGGTGTAGTTATGAAGTATAAACGAATTCCTGAAAATTTGATATTAATGAATTGCTTTTATGCAAAACAGGAACACAAAAATGTGTCATCTAAATACATAAAAGAGGAAATTGTTCACTATAGAAAACCCAAGAACTGGCCCGATTCGAACCAAATTTGGTATAGTGACTTAGGGTGGTATCTTAACTTGGGTAATGGTGACGTTTTTAAAAAAAAACCAACCCCACCTCAGGAATACCGCCCTTAGCGACCAGCATAACATCTCGGACAAGTATAGAAAAATTCCTCAGTTTTAAACGTCTCGATATCACTGTATTATGATGTTATGGATATGGATTTAGGCCTTTCATTTATACACTAATTCTGCTAGTATTATATAACCCAACGTGTTATTCAAACCATACAAACCGACTTTACCGGCATGAGTGATTGCAACCAAGTGAACACTCCTCGATTCTCGCTTTGTTATTGGTGCTATGTGAACTATGCGGCCAAAGTTAGATGGCTCAACAGTGGATGCTATTGAACTAGCACGACGTTTGATTGCGTCCATTTTTATTTGAGTCACGCAACAAGTTGAGAGACCATCTTCTCCTAAGTCGTAAACCTGTAATAGAATGGATAGAAGGCAGCAGATTACGCAATTAATTCTGAATATTTCTATCTGATAATAATTACTAGGTAAAAATACTGAACAAAATATAAAAGTAAGAAAATTACTGATAATGTTCCTTTTTCCGTTCTCGTATACAAGATGTTTCGTGTGTCATCGACTGCAATCTGACAGATTGAATCTGGTGGGGAAATAACATATTTAAAATGAAGGCTAAGTAACATGGATATGCAGAAGAAAAAATTTATAAACTCTTTAGACATAGTCAATGAAATAATAGAAATGAAAATACCATCTTCAGTCAACCAAACATTGATGACAGACGGAACTAGAAAAGATAGCTTGCTCTTGGTGTGATTAATCTTTGTGCACTTTCTGCTGAACCAACCTCCACCAGCCTGCCAAATGAAATGGACTGATTACATACACATAAGATAATAATGGAATATTCTAAATACACATCCGTAAACTTCAAATCAAAATATGAAAACACCTCAGCTCAAATTAGCTTAGTAAAAACCAATTTTGTATAAGTATTGACATTTAGATATTACACTTTAACTACCACTGAAATATTATTATCTGTTTTTTAGTTAAGTTATTTTTTAATGAACTCACTTGATAAACAATTTCGTACAAACAACAGTCTTTTCCAGCAGTGAATATTCTACCGCTTTCTGTACTGATGGTGTGCAGAAGATAAACATTGTCGGAAGCAATATTGAACAGTGGATCGGGAAGCAAATGCATCTCACTGTTCACGTCTGTGAATAAAATACAATAGAGTTTGAGCTTGAAAATATTGAGGGATAAAACCTGGTTGTGATCCAAAAATCCAATAAAATTGGTGATATTGTTAAATATAAGGACAGATCCTAAAATTTCCATTGCATAAACAATAAATAAGAATTCTCACCTTCTTCAGCAAAACTTACTCCCAACAAAACGATTTCTAGAGGTGTGGTTAGTACGAGAAGGTATTTGATATGATCTCTAAAAATGCCTGAAAGAATACAACACTTATTGAATCAAGACGAAAGAAAAATATGGGGTTATAATGNGTGTACCTGGCTTGGGTTTGACCAAAGCTGCACTCAAAATTGTTTCGGACAGCCCATCGAAATAGGCGAGGTCATCACCGTCCACATACCGCCAAACAAAAATATCAGAGTCCACAGTCAGCCATGCTCGGCCGATCTCTGGAAAAACTCCCACAATACAGTTGCACTGCATGTCTGTTTAAAGTTTGGTGAAGGAATGAACAAAAATGTCTTGATAATAAAATTAGAGATCACCACTACATTATTATAGGAATAGGGTCCCATAAGTAAACCCAAATGTCCTACAGTGGAACCAGCTCTGATATTTAATTTCCGACATTTCGCCGATTCGACGTCAACGAGATTGAGTGATTTTCGGCAATATGAGCATTTGTCCAATTTCATTATTCCATCGATATAGCGATACATAGTCAAACTATGACTTTATAAATAAAGACATTTCATTGATGAGATCTCCAGTTCACATGATTATAATTATTTTAATGAAATCCACATGCAACATTTACAGCCACTCTCAAAAGATACGACCAAATTGTTCAATAAGCTCTGGTGGAAGAGGGGTGTGACGAACATCAGTGAGCTGGGGTAGTCTAATGTTGGGATAATCTTCATCTCGGGTACCACTGCTTGAACCAGCGTCTGTATCAGTAGAAGATAATTATCATTGCCTATAAATATTTATTTATTTTATCCTTTGAATATGATTCGCAGTGTTACTTACACACTGATGTAGCGTTTATCAGCTGAGCAAGGTCCAGTTGTTCTCTGTCAGCTAACAGAAAATTCTTTACCAATGACGCTGATTCCCGTACGGAATCATTTAGTGAAGGTGGATTAACTTGCGAAGTCGTCATCTCTATTCCTACTGTACGCCAAAAATAACCTTTACCCTGGATCTATTACAACAACGAATAAATTGTTTATCTTCTTGAAACTGAACGCAAGGTAGTTCACCGAAATATTCTGACACATTCCTGCATAACCACCACCAACGAATAAGTAACATGGCGCGCACCAAGGCCACAGTAAACGAACCGTGACGGAAATTTGTACTCCGCCATTTAGGTTGAAGGTGAAAGTTTAAAGGTAAACACACAGACATGAAAGGTGGATCTAAAAAAAATAACGCCAACTGAAAATATTGAAATTACACCCATGTCCAAATATATGACGCTAATCTATTAAATATTATTACCATATTGCAGTATAAAAAACACATAACACTTAAGATCTTCCCGCAACGAATTTGCCACAACGATGGAAATTATAACTGTACCTCTTGCACTCAGTTTGCACTGAGTTGTTTTTATCTAATAATTCGGTGGTGGTTTAACAATCTGGCCATCCTAGTTATCCTCATCCATAATAATCAATGACTGATCATACATTTGATAAGAAATCTTTAATCACAATTCGAGAATGGCATGTCATGTATATTTATGATATTTCCATATGGCATGACGTTTCCTAAACTTTCCTACGTAATTTTTTCTTCAAGCAGGATATTTCTTTCATTCATATCCAGTGCTACACATTCTGCGCAAAGCATAAATTGCATGTTAAATAAGGAAACATTTTCATGGATTCAGGAATCCCACTGATTCAATAGCTTTCTTTTGAATGAATATTTATTAAAATTCATTAAATTCAACATTATCGGTAACATTTCAACATAATTGTGGCAGTGCTTGCTTAGCTAACAAGTGATAAGTTTTCAAAAAAAACATTCTTTATTATCACATTACTGGAACCTGACGCTATATTTACACTGCAGGAAGTTTCAAGCCTATCCAGCAATTTTCTTAGCATAACTATGTCTGCTTATTAGAAATTACAAAAGTCAACAAATTTTCTTTTTTTTCCACTCTGCAGACGTTGAGATGAATTGTATGAGAATTCTTTCATCTTTACCTTAAACCTACAACGTTGACCGATCAGGGATGTGAAACAACATAGCATAAAACTTTAAATAACTAAAAAGATGAACTCTGGCTCATCAGATCCAACTTTGGGAACTATTCTCAAAATATTTAAAACAAAATAAAAAGTAGAAAAACGAACAATACACGAATGAGGAGAAGTACAGGCAAGAGAATACATCTTCAACGAAAGAATTTAAAAATGAATGATCTTAAATAACGAGAGTTTTGAGACTGGCGGCTGGTATTATCCAGCATCCTAACTAAGGGTATTTTGTTAACATGCCCTGTATCTACGAACGATTCGGTCGCCTCATAGTTAGATTTCACGTTTCAAATTGCCGTTTCTGTATTTAGAATTTCGCTGAAATTCTTAATATGACTGGATGTCGTCGTCGCAGGTACGATTTGAAAATCTTGTGTTTTTAGAGGAGCGGACAACTCAAATCTAGCAATATCGTTTTCGTTCACTCTAGAAGTGTTTTGAATCGGCAATAAATTTGTAAGAGCCCCATTAGTGGAGAATCGTAAACGACGACCGATGCTTGCGTCAGAATACGACGCGCCGCTAGTCGAATCGATCTCTGAATGGATACCGGAGTCTTTAGAGGCAGAAGAATCGCAGTAATCACACCCGCTGATAACCTTTTCGCCTCTCTTTGTCAAATCACAAAGTCTGGAAGCGGAAGAATGCGAGGCGGTACTGTTTTTTCGGGAAAGAGGTAAACCCGTGTTGGGGTCTAGCTCTTTAAGTGCTTCGTTACGAGAAGAGTTGCGCACAGCTAATAACAAATAGTCTTCTTCTCGGGATGTAGCACGCTGATAACGCTTTGGGCGTACAGAATCGAGACTAGTTCTCTTTGTTAAATCTTTATCTTCGAAACATTCGACATCTTTAACGTCGTAAACAGGCTCTATCATGGATGATGTTATGCTCGCTACTTCCAAGTCTACATCATTACTCAAAGGCGTTGTTGAGGTTACGTCACCCGTAATTATGGAAGCACTAGGTGATTTCCCACTGTTGTTATTAATTTCTCGCGAAAGTAGTGTATTTTTTTCGGGTATATTCAAAGTCTGAAGGGCGGACAGATCGTAATGGGTTGTCTGCTTTGAGCTTACGAGCTTCGATTGTGATTTTGAATTGGTATCCTTGGTGACAGCAGCGTTGACATTCATAGTATTAGAAGATGGCAAATCTGTCCTGTTGGCTGGAAGAATCGGATACACGGTTGAATCTGAACCATGGGATGAGGAGGATGCAAGAGGATGACGAGGAAAGATGAGACGCTGGAACTCATCTTTAGCATTTACTCCTCCGTTTCTCACGCTCAACTTTTTTCTTCGTCGCTCGCGCGATTCTGGATTGTAATAAACTGCAGAATTAGCCCGATGAAATGTGATTACTTCCGATTCCGTAGTCAGATCGGAATCTGGCACCGGTCGTCGTTCCGTGCGACGAGAACGCGATCTTCTACGCCGCCGTTTACCTCGCTCTGATCCTTGCAAAGTGCTAATGTGATTACTTGAACTTCGGTCAGCCGAATGTGCTATGACGGTATGTAAAGTTCTTATACTGGGAGTGAAAAAACTGGGCGTCGCAATGCCACCACTGTCATAGGACGTGCGTTGTAGCAGACTTGAATCGAATACGGTTTGCGGATACGAAGGGAAACTGTTGTTAGCTTGATGCGAGGCCATTACGCTGCCATCGTACATCGTTTCGAGCACGTTGGTTCGATCCGGCGGGAAAGAAATGTGCCTTTCTCTCGTGTCGCCAACAAATATCTTCCGACCAAGGTACTTAAGGTCTCTACGCAGCGACTTATTGAATATGATGTATAATATTGGGTTCAGAAAAGGCCTGAACGGTATGATGAACATGACAAACGCTAAGACCCGTCCCATATCTAATACAGCAATGCCACTGTCATCCGACTGAATCGTAGTTACCATACTGCCGACTGAATAATATTCTCCGTTTTCTCCAGGCTCGAGTTTAGAGAAGGTCATAACCCCGGAAACATAAAGGGATATTATGGCCAGTGGAACAATAAAAGCTACATTGAATGTGATGGCCAGCGCCACCTGCCGACGGGTATTTTTTTTCGGAATAAGCCATGTCTGTTTTGGACTTGAGCACAATATAAGCAGAGAGAGAAGTGTTACGATCACACAAAATAAAATGTGAACGCTCACCAATACGGCCACATATGTAAAATCTGTGGTCCAGGGAAGACAGGCTGCTCCGTTCTGGGCAGGTAACATTTCTCGAATTGTCTCGCCCGATTCCAATCCGCCGCCACCGAACAAAGTGACGGTTGCCGTGACTAACGATAGTATCCAAGCAGAACTCAGTGTGAGAGTGAGAACGAGGCCTTTCTTTAGATGCTTTTCCGGTTGTAACGGGTGCATGGCAACCAGATATCTCTCAACTGCCATTATAACTATGGTGCAGAATCCAAGCTGGGTTCCAAAAGTAAGCAAAAATCCGGCAGAATGACAAACGGCCGACTGCTGCCACCAAGCACCGTGCTCTGCAAATTCACCCAACGTCGAATGGTCATAAGACAATATAACTGCAGTATATATCGTCACTATGACATCGGCGAAAGCTAAGTGACACAGCGTTATATCGAAGGTATCATTATCGTCTGACATTGTACCGCCAGCACGAGAAATGTTGAGAAAATAGTGAGACTTGGAGAGGTCTGAATCGTCAGAATTGATGATGTGTGCGTCTGGGCTGCTCATATAAGGCGGATCAATCATGTTTCCTCCACTAGCGAGCATTCCATCGACATCACCAGTTTCCAGGTTACCATGACGACGACGTTGTCGCCGCTGAATACTGTATCGGAGTCCACAAGAGAACAAAATAAGACTGTTCAAAATGAAGGTGACCACCATAAAGAGCCAAGAAAATATTCGCAACGCGGTCGAAGGCAAAAGGTCATCGCACGGGGTCAAAGGTCCTGGATCAGGAGTGCACTGAATTGCTGGGGTGGACGAAACTGGGAAGAGAGGGGCCATGATTGGAGAGATTTGTGATCTGTGTTGGCCATAGCTCTCAAACTGATTTACCCGTGTCGTCCATTGCTAAAATGCGAATGAAAAAACATGTAAGTTAGTGGCCACACATAGAAATTAAATTATTTTTTATTTCACGTTGGTCACTCACAGTAACGATTTACATTACCCATACTATCTTAAGAAAACAAGTACTCATTCTCCTCTTAAACAAATCCAAATTCATTACATTTTTAC
>QRAM01000025.1:450310-460881 GCA_013436055.1 Halocynthia roretzi | reverse complement strand
GATTATCGCTCAAGTTCACATAATAATTACTGCAGTATTTATCACACAACTCCTACGTAAATCGAAACATCAAAAGCAGCTGTAGGCTAAGCAAAAGTAATCGAGCGTCACTGACCTTTCCAGAAAGCCTTGAAGCTTTCGCTAGTTGACAGCAATGGTACGGATAGAACGCTACAAGACTCGATAGGCTGTGAAATAACTCGATCGGAGGCAAGTAGAGCAGTGTCCGTACGCCAGTTACATTGAGTTCGCGCAGACTGCCAATTCCTCGAACGGGTAAATACGTAAAAAAATTGTTACCGAGATTCCTGATAAAAAAAAATGTAAGTTCGAGCATGATACTATGACAGAAAAATAAACACACGTCGGATCATACAACAATGTAAAGTTCTCATTCCTTCGAGGTGTGTAAATTTAGGTCACAATCGCCTTTTCACATGCTTCAGGTATTTGGTAACCACATGCTTATCAATAAGTGTACTTCTTTCCAAGAATCTAACCGCAACAGTTAACTGAGATTTAACCGTACAATGAATTGATATTTTCGTGAATTTGAATATCGGTGCGGTAGCGATATTGCCATAAACATTCCAACTGGAATGGAATAGATTAAAAAATGCAGTACCTTCGTTTTGGTATGAGAACCCCATGATAAATTATCCATCGGTTAACTAAAGTAAAATCCGATGTTTTCCGTGAAAGCACAGAGAATGACAACATACGTGTCTGTTTATCTTCATCAATCGACTCGAGTTGAAAGCGCTTCTTTAATTATTGAACAAAGGGATGGATAGTCACTAATAGAATCGAATCTCCCATAGTTACTCTGCATCCGCGACCGCAAAAAACTGAACACACGAATAGCTAGGGGCGATTATGCAGTAGCGATCTATCTACAAAATGCCATTGAGTGAAACCACATGAAACGCAGATCGGAAGAGATCATGGAGTCGCACTAAAGCATTTGCTTTCAGCGGAAGATCTCGCCAGTAGATAAGCGATCAATCGATCGACAAGCGTCACATGCCAAAGCTGTGTGTCGAGATAAGCTTGTATAGTTTTGATATTTGAACTCAAATCAACTTACAATCGTTGCAGTGACATGGTGGAAAAAGCATCCTGGTCAATTTCGTCTATATCGTTTCCGCTTAAATCTCTGTAGACAAAAAGGTGTTTTAGGCGAAAATCAAACACAAAAATAGCGAATTATTATAAAAAAACTTACAATTCTTGAAGAGTGTTCAAATTACTCATTTCGCTTGATCTCAGCTTCACAACCTTGTTTTTACTAGCGCGAAGAACTGTCAGGTGCTGACAGGACTGTAAGCCAGAAAGGTTACGTAGTCGATTTCGATCTACCGAAAGATATTCTAACGATGGCAGATTGTTGCACAAATTCAAAGGAAGCGAGGAGATTTTACCACCAGATATAGTTCTAAAAAATAGAGACATCGGTTTCTTAATAATATTCATTTCTTCTTTCCAATCACAAGGATACAGGTATTTTTCTTCTCAGTGACTTTTTCAAATACAAATAAACTTTTCATAAATTTCTATGGTTTACACTTCTGTAATCAGAGCAGTATCGACGATTTACGGGGCAATTCCCCAGAAAAAAAACCATGATTATAAATCAGACAATGCTGGTATAAGGCAACTTACAGTTTCTGTAGTGCGGAGCAGTCAGAAAAATCTGGAAATTCTACTTGATCATTGATATTTTCCAGCGACCTAATGGTAAAATAATGTAATCAGTCAAAGTCTTGAAATATTGTTGACTTATGGAAATTCTTAGCCGCAAATAAAAAATAAATAGTAATTACAGTGACTTTAGATGGTTGAGACCAGTAAACGACGTCCTATCTACAGATCTTATTGGATTGCCAAGGAGAGACCTGCAAAATAATACAATGACGTATTTTAATAAACATTGAATATATATTATTTTAATCAAAGAAAACTATTATGTATAATTCATATTCGTTACACGCAAACGAAAAATGCAAACAACTTTGGAAATTGTTCTAATTTCTAAATACTGTATTAGATGGCATTGTTTCAATAACTTTACAATTTTTCAATTTTAAATCATGGTGTATAATGGGAACTCTATTCATAGAAAGAAGAAAAACTTCAACTGTAGGTACTTTCGGCATCAAAATTAGGTAGACCGAATAATTGTAACCAAATTATATAGTAATGTTATTTAAGTTCATATGAAAACTCACAAGACTTCGATATCCGGATTTCCAGCAAACGCCATTCCAGGAAGAGTTTCAATCCTATTTTCATTCAGCATCCTAAGCAGATTACAAAGCAATCGTTTAGTTTCACCAATAGATTTATGTTTGTATTGCAGCTTAGTGTCACGAATTATAGTCGAGTTTAGACAACATCGGGGTCCCGGAACAGGACGAGCAGACATTTACCCAGGAAATACTATACACATGAATTTTAGAATTCAGATTTTGAATTTAGGTTCACTGTTTCATCACTAAGTTTTAATTTCTGGAATGATTAGTGTATTTCCTTTAGTTTATTTTTATTTTTTCAGGCACAAAATCCGTGAGCTAATCCTCTTCGATGTGGAAATTCACGCCATGATTCCACCAATTGGTGATTCAGAACTGACGCCATACACCAAAATCATGTCTGTCTACTTCCATCCCTCGCTTGTACGTGATTTGGCAGAGGATTAAAAATAAACACTCACAGGCGCTTCAGCTTGAAAATATTCTTGACTGGTAGAGGAAATGACGTCAAATTGTTGTAGGATAACTCTCTGGAGAGAAAGGAAAGATAGTTCTTGCTAAACAGAGATTTTATTTACATCTAAACATGTTAAATCATTTGCATGTTTTATAGTACGATAGATTAGAACTCGATATTTTACACGCTACTCTGTGAATCTCATATTGTGTCGACGTATGGCAGGTGCGTTGCTGTTTATCGGCAAACATCGAAGTATGGCGGATAACGTCGGCAGTTTTAGGTAGTTTATACACATAAATATTGCGGCATAAATCCGATCCCATTTAATATTTGTAGTTAACACAAAGGGACAGGTGAGCGATAAATCACTCGACATATTCGATCTACATATAGACGACGTGTTGTACACAAGCTAGTTATTCTGTTGCAGCAATTCGCTTCGTCGAACATCCTTAGTATATTGCGTTAAGCCAATGAAGCGCTACGTGAGCCAGACGGACTATAAGTCCTCCACATAGTCTTACTGATGTTCCACGTATAAAGACACACATTTCGGGTAAATCTGAGTTTTCAATATTTCAACTGACAGTTAAAAACCGGCATTAGAGTCAGTCAGCTAAATTTACTGACCGTTAACAATAGCCAAATTTCTTTAAAATAGTATGGCAAAATAATGGACGTCAGGGCGACTTAGGCGAGTGGTACGTATCCATGAGTAATGTGTCACTGACTGGTCTTGGCCGGCGAGCGAGCTTTTCAACTATATTGTGCTAGTTCGTACTAGCGCAAGTCACGAAACAATCCAGTTCGTGATTCTTAAAATTCTACACCTGGAATCTTATTCCAGTCTCCAGAATGAAATGTTATATCCATACGAAATGCGATTAAAAGTGATTTTGGACGGAAAAATAACAAATATAACTCCGATAAAAAGAGAGGTGGACCGAATTGTTTTAGCGAAACTCATGCAAAAATGCGACAATTAAACAGGAAAATTTAGGACATTGAAATTACCCCCTTAAACGACTGATTTACCATGATATGTTAGTTAAATATTGGCGCTTTATTCGTTATAGTATCAAAATGGTTATTGTAAATCAGTAGGGATAAAACTTACAAAATGTATACACAGTAGTTTCCTTTAAAATGTAAAATATCAAAAGACATTCATGTCGCCCTTAACCAATGGTATAATCTTTGTTTTCGTAAGTCGAAAGTTTAATTCAATTTGATTACATTTCGTTTTTTCTAAAACAAAAATTTTGAAAGCTTGAAACGAGAATGTCTCTAGTTTAGCGACATAACTAAGTTTGTTGTGGTGATGATGCTAGCGCCTGCCAGACGGTACGACGCAGAGCGTAACTAATTTTTGACGAGTTCTCTACCAAGGCTATTCCTAGCTATTTCGTAGTAGATAAACAATAGGAATGATGAAAATGTTACAGTATTGAACTAAAATATGTAGGAACATCTTAACTAGCGAGTAGCCATTTTTGCCACAGAGTCACAACGGTAATAAAATTTGTAGCAAATTATTCGACAACTGTCTTCAATAATGGCAATAAGGGAACAAAACTGCATATGGTTACCAAAGGGATCTTAACTCATAGTTAGATTTGGATATTTGAAATGTACATAGCTATTATGTAGAATCGTTGAAAGTGAATCCGAGAAAGAGGTGCTGGCCCTTTACGGGATGCGTTGTGAGGCACACACGACTAACGCGGTATGAAATAACTGTACAAATTCCAATTGATCATAACTCTGAAGTATGCCGACTAAATTTTATTACAATGGAATTAAAACTAACGTAACTTTATGTTACCGAGAGTAGATCAAAATATCTCAGCAATCCGAAAAAACACTCTTAAATACAAAAATACAAACATTTAATTTCACATTTCTGCTTCCAATAATTCTTATACGTAATAGACTCGATACCCCTAATAATATTTGCTGTTCGCTTCATTCGTTATTACAGATGAAAGGATCGGCACCGATTTGAATTTATTGCAGATCGGTCGTGACTGAAAAATCGCTAATTCGGTTAACGAGATATACGGTTAGATCCAATTCGATCGCGATGAAAGCAAGCACCGACTGAAATTGTTCCCAATCAAACAAAATGAAATTTCGTTTTTACGCTATCAATTGGAAATAGGTTAAACAAAAGCTAACAATTCTTGTTAATTCTAAGAATGTCGAGAAGAAATTTTATTTAAAAGCCTTTCTTAGACTAGTAGATATATAGTCAAAACCGGAAGAGATTCACGTCTATTTTAACTACACATTAAAGTTGTAACAACAAAGCGGAGAGATTTTCGCAAGCCTAACCGTAATTCAATTCAAGTGTTCGGGCCTGCTGAGCGGTGTATGTTTGCAATACTAGTATTATTCAAAAACAATTCTTCCATGGCATTGTTTCGATGATGTAAAGGTCACTACACCTAGCAACAACACGGGGGAACATGTATTATTACTAAATGTTGTGAAAAAAACTAATTTGCCTCGGAAAGATAATGACGATGCGTCTAAATTGTGTTTAATGAAGCAGAAATCCACCCAAACGAGAACACAAACAATAAAAATACACGTAATTGCCGGCAAATGATGTAATGGGACGCACATCCTCATTTTATCGAATGCTAATGAGGATGAGGAGGCAAAAAATTTAATTGTAAAAATAGAACGCAGATCGTTTTTTTTTAATATGACTCTTGAATTCGAAGATTCTAAGTTCTGGATTATCGACATTGTTGAACTCTATTCCCGGTCGGTTATGCTTTCACAAATTGCTAACTCTTTCATATCTTCCGAAATTGGAAACTAGGAATTAACTATTTCTAAATAATGTGAGTCGAACTACGGACCAATATGCTTCCTTAAATTAATGAAGTATCATACCTAATGGATTAGACAAGGTTTGAGTGAGACTGCAAACTACTCTGCTTGTATTGATATGATGAATAGTACAGAAGAGGGTCAGATAATCTATTTTCTATTCATACTTACAAAATCTGAAGATTGGTCGTTCCTTCAAAGGCACCCGCTTCGATTTCAGATATTCTGTTATGCTTTAATAGTCTGAGAAGATGAAAATTACAAATAAATGGACTGTACTAGCTAACAACGCGTGTACATAAACTTATTTTCATTATCTGAATGAGTTTTGTGTTAGTATTATTACTTCTCTTCTTTATATAATCTTGGAAAACGGCTCAATTGCAATACTGCAATAATGGGTAAATTTTTACAGTTGTTGCATTGAATAGTTATATGTACTAGTACTAGTACTAGTTAAGTACTAGACATACATGGATAGTAAATTTAAACCACGTAAAAACTCATTTACTGCTCTTCAAGCAACACAGTTCTCAGGACTCACTGTTCTTCCCATTAAAATTGGACTCTTGATTAGTATGTCTCATACGCGTAGTGTAAATTACTACTCACACAACATTGAGTTCCTTCAGTTGCGTGAAGTCATCGCTTCTTATTTGACTGATTTGGTTCATATCAAGACTCCTGCAAAAGAGTGAAAATTATTAAATTAAATATTTTTAACATTAGAAATATAATTGAGATGATATATCACTATCCCAAAATATTGAAGAGGATCTAAATGTTTTCTGTGAAGCAACACTTGAATGAAACTGTAGTGATCTATCTTTAATAAACGAGTTTCAGTGACGGTTGGCGACACAGGTGACCTATTCACAAGAGAACCAGACACAGATTCTCCCTGAATGTGTTTGGAAATAAACATTGCTAAGCATAAATGGAATAAAGCAGTGCTGTTTGAAATCCACTGGCATTCAATACAATTCAAGACTAATTTCCGAAACAGCATTACAGTAATGACTTAATAAAAACATTGCCGGAATTTCACACGCTCACGGAGAGGCTCAATTTCAAGAAAATTAAAATAAAAGGTAACACTTGGGAAACCAATTAACTATTAGGGGAAATCATTGATAAGAGGGGAATGAAACGATTCGAACTTAGGCGAATGGAGACAAATAAATTGAAAACAGGAGTCAGCTAGATAATCGCTACCATCGATTAAAATAATCCAATTGAATATTGAATATTGTTAAAAATATTCTGCAAATACTGAAAACATGTTTTGAATTTTTTCAAAGCGTATATACGATATCATAACGACCTCTAAGCGTTGTTGATGTATAAAGGGTAAACAACGAGTCATTTGCAGGATTATTGACTCGGTCGCTATCAGTGCTGTCAAGTCCTGCTTAACGGTATGATACACAAATTCAAGTGCCGTTACGGCTAAGCTTTTCAGCAAACCGTTTACCGCGGGTTACACGATTTAGTAAAACCGTGAAGTTTGAGGATAAACGATGATTCTGAAGAATTTCCAAACCAAAGTTGACAAAACACAGCTTTTTGTTATGAGAAGAGACAAAACAGGCTATTTCTCTTCCCGGCAAACGTTTGAAATTTGATAAAGTAACCTTCAATTGCTATAGGTTTTTAGGGCGTTCAGCTAACAAATGTCTCACGTTGATAAGAGTGAATAGTGAAGGGTGGGCTCGATTGGAACCTTAGCAAAGATGCTTGAATAGACCGTCTTGGGAATTCAATTAGGTGTAATTTGTAGAGCCTTAAACTCTAAGTTGAAAGGTCATCAACCCGAGCTGTGACTCGATATAACACGTCAGCCTGTCAACAGTTTTTGTTACAGATTTTAGTTTGAATCATATTCAATCACCAAAGATTATTGAAACAACCATTATGACGAAATTAACTGTAAGAATTCCTTGGAGCAATATACCAGTAAATATGGATGTTGCGGTAGTGTAATGTAATTGATATTCATGGAACACCAGAGTGAACATCGTGTTTCTCAATAGAAGTTTCTCAAATATTGGGAGAATGGTTTGGTTATGGATGACATCCGACTTGTCATGGTCATTTAACAAATGGGTAGTCGCATCAATGAGGCAAAACAAAAACAAGTTATTACAGGGGATATATTGTTTTGGAATGTTACCTTAACCCTCAGGTTTTTGCTCGAAGCGATAACATACCGTGCATCAAGCTAGATAGGTAGAAAGAGGCAATACATGCTGAAATTTCAGATACCAAGGAGCATAGGATTCAAGACAAAACAAAATACCACGAAACGTTGCTGTATTTACAGAGCGAACTTATATTCCGCGGTCATTATCGTCCCCTAGCTATTTATGGCATCTACCCCCCAGGTAGCAAAATCAATCCCCTCACGTAGTAACATATTGACAAGACAAGCGAGCGGGTGTTGAGACCTACATTGTTCAACAAGTAAGGCATTGTTATGAAATTCAATTCTTGTTTTTGCCGTGTTAAGGAGTCTACTTTCCAGGCAGGAAAGGATTCTTTTGTTCGAAGAAGGAAGATACCGAGTTACATGTTCAACCTAGTACAGAATACAGAAAATTCTACCACCAACCACGCGATTCGATTCTAAAATCGCCCGACAACAGATGGCATTCGATTCTGTGACTTCCCTACTACATTCCTTACTGTGGTATTGTTAAGTCTATATACTGTCGCATGCAGTGGCATAGAGCTGACAGTGACAGATACTGGAATTGTTGAAAATTTGCCCGCATAATGATTTCTACCGTATAGTAATAAAATTCATATGATCCGATCTGTTCCTAGGCATGAACAGGAACCGTCAAAACGTTCTAACGTTATAATCTGACAACCTTCATCAGTTGAAATAATATATAGCTATAATTGGTTCGGTACTATATAGCTATATAAAATAATATAGAATAAGCAAAAAAATTACTCACAATGCTTTAATACTTGTCGCTTTACTCAAAGCTCTTGCGGGAATCTCTGTAAGTAAGTTGTCATCAAGCCATAAGTGGTCCAAGCTCTCCAGTCTTGCAAACGCATTAGGCAATATCTCGCTTATGTAGTTTGCTCCCAGATTTCTAAGAAGTAGAAATTATATTCGACTAATTTGTATTAGCAGGCTGAATGGTGCTCTATATCTGAAAGATTCACGAAAAAAAGGGTATACTACAGTACTTACAAATTTTTCAAATTTGGCATTTTGCTGACCGTGTTTGCGGAGATCGTCTTTATCAGATTATCCTGGAGAAATCTAGAATAAAAAGCAAGTCAATCAATAATTCGCTTAACAACAATACTACTAACTCATCTCATAAATGCCGCTTACAACAACAAACAAAAAGTTTGTATGGAATCAATTTTGTTGAATTAGGGTAAGCTGTTTATTCGTGGGGGTCTTTGTTAGGTGGAAAGTTTCTCATTTAGTTAATGGCGTTTTTGTTGTGGGAATTCACTCCTTTTTATCGACTCTATTGTTTATAAGCGTTTGTTTGCTTTTCGGATCGTTTTTATCGTGAATTTTTCTTTTTCGCGGTGATACTGCTGGCTATTATCGAGGCTCAATGGGCGAGACGATGAGACTGCAATGATAACACAAATCCTTCTGCTTCCGCAGTAGCGAGATGATGAATGAAATCTATTAGAATCCTTGCCTCGTATAAATATAGACTCACCGCTATATTATAAGTAATATATAGTAAGTTTAGCAAGTAATTTAGCGATTATTTAAATATGAATTCGAGGCTGCGGTGACAATGTACATACAGTCGTACTCGCTATATCGCGGTTCACTTATCGCGGTTCACTTATCGCGGTTCACTTATCGCGGATTGACTACATCGCGGATTTTATATAATATTGTATGTATTTTATTTCATCATAAATGCCACGCCGTACAGTACTAGTATGTTTAAGCGTTAAAAGTTTAAAAAAAAAATAACCGACCAAATGATTGTGGGAAATGTTAATAAGGTAAATAAGAGTGTGTAAATGATTTATAATGGTTCGAAATACGTTTGAATATATACAAATAATTGAATAAATATGTGGGTTTTACTTCGTGGAGTTTCACCTATCGCGGGAGGCTCTCGAACGCACAAACCGCGATAGGTGAAGGATTACTGTATAGGAAATAATTCATGATTATATAATTATGATCAATAAAGTTTTGTTCAGAATTGTGAAGGAATTGTTTTAAAAGATTCTTACAAGGAGTAGCGTTGGAATTTGGACCCGGGTGGCAGTATTGGTATGGCACTGCATTTCAATGGGGGAAAATTCAACCGGAATTGAATTTATCGAGTAGATATTATGAGGAGATACTTCATCAATTCAAAATCTTTCCGAAAGAAGTTACAAGTAGGTACCTATACTGATGTCCTGCATATGCGGCCTTTATTTAGCAACAATATCGAGATTAGATTCACCGTGCGTTTCACACAATTGGCCTTTTGTTATTACAACCAGACAACAAGCACACTTACACTCAGAGATACTTAACAAAAATCAAAGTAACATGCCGACGTTCCGTACAGAAGGTAAATAAGGGAACATGGAGTTATTAATAGTTGTAATATTACAACACAAAATTCTTGTCGTGAGCAATTACATGTAGTATTTATTACAATACGTCGGCAATAAACTAGTGTATACATCAAGTCTCCCATTTACGCAAATGTCAGTGCACTCTACAAGTTATCTTACGGATACATTGATTTACTTTGCAGTCTAACGTTGTATATATTTAAATGTAATATTGTATGTATTTTATTTCATTATAAATTCCGTGCCGTACAATATTAGTATGTTTAATTGCTAAAAAAAATAACAGTTCAAGTGATTATTGGAAAGGTTAATAAGGTAAATAAGAGTGTGTGAATGATTTATAATGGTTTAGAATACGATTAAATATATTCAAATAATTAATATATATGCTATAAATAAATATGATAAATAAATAAATAATAAATAAATATGTGGTTTCTACTTCG
>QRAM01000025.1:347514-450268 GCA_013436055.1 Halocynthia roretzi | reverse complement strand
GCGATAGGTGAGGGATTACTGTATATATTTCGCACTAAACTCAATTTTACCAACCGACAAACCGAAATAAGTTTTTAAATCCGGGATAAACGAATATTAATAAGCCTCCATAGCACTCTAATAGGCGCTTGCTGCTTCGCCGTTTCTGTTTTACTTCGCACGCTCTCCATTGTTCAAACGTCATCCTGGGAAGACGTATTTAAAATGTATCCAAAGGGATATCACCCATCAATTGTGTTGAAGGACGCCCATCCTATTGTTTCGGACTCGCTCGGTACATAAACTTGTTGTTGATCCATCTCCTTATAAAAACCCCGCCCTTGCGATAGACCCCCTCCTTTTTACTCCTCGTCTTTGTGTGTTGTTTACAGAGGCCATTTATATCAAACAGAAGATCTCGCGATTCGTGAAACCAATTCGAATTTATCACAAAAAAAGCTTTGATCAGAAAAATTGGTGAATTCACTACATTATTTTCGGTTATCACTTTCGAGGATCACGATTATTTGAACAAAAAATCGCTGACGAGATTGTCTTCAGTTCCATTGGTATTGTAAGGTCAAAACCACGTATGAGGTAATCCATTCGTTCTCCGCGGTTTTGTACAGACGAGTTTAATCATTTTTGGTGGTGAAATGTCACGTACATGTTGTCAACACCAACGTGCAAAGAAATAAAGGTGAGACGTCCCTAGTAGATAATACCATAAGTTACTTCGGAAAGGTTGTGAAGTACATTCCATCTACAGCTCACTATCTACTCGTAAATACGAGTAACCCCTCGTATTACCGGTGACCTCCAACGAATCTGACATGCCCGCCAGATCCAAATCAATGTCCCGGACCATCAAAGTGTAGGGATAGAAAATCTCAAAACAATGGACTCAATCCTTATTATTTATTGATATATAAATGGTACATATGACGCAAATATTCATCGGATAACACCACATGCTGGCCAAGTTCCGATCATGCTTAAAGAGTGAGGCGGCATAGTTCCCTCGATCGCTGCAGGCTGACGTACTTCAAAGGATTTTCTTCAAATGAAAACGTTATGATAATTTCTTTTCATAGCTTAGCAACCAGCGCACGATAAAACGCTGAATTCTGTGGAACACATCAGCTTACTGACAAATTGGGTTCATGCAATTGTTTTCATACCGGACGACCATTAACACATGTGCAATGAAAGCCAACCGCGATCTGAGCCCTTTAGCGACTATAACGAGATGGCAGCGGTATCTGGACGTTTGTAGGCACATATTTCACGCAAGGGGGTGAGAAGTGTTAAGGAGCAGAATAAGCTACCGCCGGCATTAAAAAATAAATGTATACACAGCATCCGAACCGTGTTCCATTTGTCGTGTATGGCGGCCACGGTCGCTTAGCTTGTACGCTAATGGACGGCTTTGTAGATTTACAACAACAACAAAGCACTCCTTGCTCGACAGAGCCTGAATTCAATACTTTCAACAAATATGTTTCAACGTCAAATCGTCTTACTCCGTTTGTCGCTAAATCTCTATAATGTCGTTATTGTTGTTCTCGTCGTGCCTACAATAAGAACTGATTACGATTGACAGACGATCGAGCTCTTTTGTTCCTCGATCGTTCTGCTATTAATTCATGGATATGATGGATTTGTTATGTCCATGGCGCATTTGACATGAGGAAAGGCCAGCTGACTGGATTGGAATCCAACTAGCATAGTACCGGATCTCGTGCGTAAACATTCTACATACATCACCATCTGTCAACACAGGCATGGAACCTCGTGATGTCAGTTCCAATCAGCGTGGTGGGCGTGGAAAAAGATGTCGACCGTGCAAATCTTAGATCTGCCTTTAATCGATTATCTGTGACTTTGGAAAACAGGAACGTTTGCCAAAAATGCATGACTGATAATAGTTTAGTGTGCTACAGATAACTGAAGTTTACTTCAAAAATCATTGTTAGATAAAGAACACTTGGAGATGGATAAGATGAATGAATCTCTTGAATACAACAATTAGATCGTTTGGACTCTATTACCACGATTTTTCTGTATTTATGACGGGATTTTCAATGAGAATCTGGACATCTGATGCAGGCCACATAGATAGCACACATATTTACTCTTTCTGGCGCTCACAAGCTCGACTGACGTATTTTACTTTTGATAACTTCACAAAATCATCACAAATTATTTGTGAACAGTTCTGTCTTCATTTTAATAAGTTTACCGTATTGGAATCGTTTGATGATAGCAATAGTACAAGCCAACTTGTAACAGGTATGAGCTACAAGTCTAATGAGATTTCTAACGAAATTATAAGAAAAGGTGAATTGATGTTTTTATGGGGAAAACAAAAAATTTCCCGCCAAAAACACTTCATTAAGTAGTTTATTGTATACGCAGGCCACCTGGATTTATGTGGTATGGAGTATGCTTATTATAGCATTATAAAAACATTGAGAATGACAATTAGGGTCGCGGAAGAAGAGAAGTTCTATACATATGCGGAAACCGTAACGTAGTGAATGTGGATTTGCAACGATAATAGCTGGAACAGGTTAAGCCTGAAATAACATCAATCGGAATAGTAGCACTACCGTCTAGATTTTTGAAATCAAATATATTTCAAGGGTTGAACAGGCGGGGTACAAACTGAGCCACGTGCTTATCACGTTTTTACGCGCGACTACTACTACGGTCAACCAATCACGGAACAGCAATAACGAAGACTCGCACTAAAATAATAATCCATCATCTATTTGATGAGTTAGTGTTTAGGAAACAGGTTATTTTGTAGTGTTCAAGAATGAAGGTCTAGGCTGAATGGAGTTGGAGTCGAATGCTCGAATTGTATGGAAAGTAATATTTTTGACAGTAAGGGGGTTAAGAAGAAAATAATGTACACTTACAGCGTATGCATCTGGCGAAAACCCGGAAAGAAATCTGAAGGTAGATCGGTGATAAAATTTCCAGAAAGACACCTAAACAAAACCAGAAATAATCAGTAATCATGACTGTACATTGTACAATAACATGAATTCACATAAATAATAGTAATAAGAATAAGATTACAAGACTGCAGTAATACCACATATTGCAGAAATACAAATTTTTCGAATCCGAAAGAAAACATGATATATTTCGAAAAAGTGACACTCCAAATAGTCTCCCACCTGGGTTGCGCTCCAGAACCAATATCGGAATATTACTAACTAGTAATCTGAAGAATCCAATGGCATTTTAAGCGCAATACCAACCATTATACGATAACCACAACGGACACTCACAACAATATGGGAAACTGACAGCTGCTGTTTTAGCTCGAGGTGTAAATATTGGTTTTAAACAAATGAACGTGGCGTAAATTAAAAGTGTGATCGCGCGACAAGTATATTCTAGCTGCGTCCCATGAACGAATAATTGTTGCAATTTCACTAATGTTTTCACTCCTCATATGGTAATACAAAAATATTTGCTTTCATTGGAACCTCGATCGTAACTATAAATCGGTATGTTATGTAACTGCAGAAAGACAATCAAGGATGAACATTTATAGTACAGTATGTATTATACAGAATTATTCTGTTTAGGAAAACAATTATAGCAAAATTCTTCCTGAATGATTCATTGACATTGGTTTTACAAAATCAAATTAGAGTCGTTACGTTAGGGCGAAACTGTTATGAAACCTTCCTTGGCACCGCAGTAAAAGTACACCCAGTGCCACTCCTCGGAAAGATTAATAGGTTTAGGAACTAACACAATAAAATATGTAGTGCGCCAAAAGTAGAATATAATATATAGAGAAAGGTATAATATTGTTGGGTAGATTTTCGGCCTATCAAACGGGTTTATTGAGGTACAAAAGCAAACAGTTTTCATTCAGTAGAAGTGACGAAATAAATATAGTCAAAATAATCAAGAGCATTTAAGGGTGTTTTTATCATAATTCAAGTGCACTATCGGCAACGTACAGTGAGTGGTGCAACACTTAAGTACAGATTAACTATGACGTTGTCAAGTAACACGGTGACACACAAGTGTGCTGAGAGGAAATATTTTATTTCGACTAAATAAAAACTGGCAAATTGGCGGGAATATCAAAAGATGATCGCGGACACGTGGTTATATATCTCAGTCGTACCTGACTCAAGTCAGGTCACTAGTAAATCAAGAGATTCATTGTCTGTTTTACCGTGATAAAATTTACGAACTTTAAGTGGAGCGATAATTCCCTTCAAGTTATAAAATCAACAAAATTTATGCTCAGTCAAGACTTGAGTTAAAACGATGTATTCAAGATAGTTTTAGAAGAGTTAGATTCAGGGAAGGACCTACATTTCTGGGGCCCTGAATCTTGAAGTGTAATGGGGGGGGGGGTCGAAACCAGCAACAAAGTCTGGGTAACAACTGTTATCTTCTTTTCCCTTTTCCCTATGTATGAGACCCCTGTACGAGCTTAAGATTCATTAGTTTCAATGTAGATTCGCCCCAGGAAAACAGTGAATTAATCTACTTGTGGTCGTATCAATCCAGTCAAGTACATTGGATTTGCGACTCGAATCGAACCATGCAAAAACAACTTATGTTATTAAGGAGCACACGGAAAACAGAGAAGCGAATATGCACCGCTTTACTTTGATATCAACCCTTAATAGTGATATAAGTACATGAGAAACGACAAAATATCTGTGGCTTTGTGAGAATGCTTTTTGCCCTCCACCTTAGATAATTATTTACCCAAAAATAATATCGATACCCCTGTGATTCCGGCAGTAACCAAACACTTGTATTACGCTTTCAGTCGTGAGCCTCATGGATTGGAAGTTAGGCCATGAGAACGTATGGAGTTCGGATCATTATTTACGTGTTAAGCGTCGCCGTTGGGACACAATTTCTAATTTGGGAAACTAGGAATTCGATATGCAGTCGTCGAACGGGCAACAGGCAGAGGTGTCCGGTTTGGATGGGAAACGATGAACGTACACGGTGTTGTTCAAGAACGCTGAACATTTTTTATTTGTGAATGAGACAATTGTTGGCGCCAGGTATTCGAGGGTGCGTGTAATGAATAAAGTTTGAACCATTCTTATAAAACGATTGATTCAAATCTATCTTGGGAAATTTGCAAACACACCTTATCCCAAACCAAATATTCCATTGCCTGTTTGGTATCTCGGGCTAATCAAAACTCCAAAAAATATCAGTGAGATTACGCAAGATATGCTGTATCAATAATTAGGTTTAATACAAGATTTCCCCATTCAAAAATTATCATCTTAACGCTGCAGCACAGAAAATAGAAATATAAATAGAGCTCTTATAATATCTTAATATAAGAAAAGTTGTGAAGCTTAACTGTTGGGCTTCCGTTCAGAAATATTACTCTATAATGCGATCGTTCGTTGTTATGCAGACAAAATTGAAGCTTTCCCTTTAGATCCGTTCTATTGTTGGCACCTCAACACAGCACACGCACTTATAGAATGGATTAAATCTTATTTTACGAATCGGATGTTGAAAAGTAAAGAAATACTCCAAGATGGAAACAAATAGATCCCCCCAGTCAACACACATAAGAATTTGGCAAACACTCTGGGGCATTCAGTGCTATTGTTGAGATCCGGTGTGGATCCCAAAGGGAGAGGCGACCATAAACGAGTTAGTTTAGTTTATAATATAACCACGAAAGCAAAACCAATCTGCCTGTTGATAGATTAAGGATTGTGACTTGGGATTAAGATCATGAATAGTAAATACAGTATCTTACAATTTTTTGAGTTGCTTCAGGTCTCTGAAAGATTCCACGTCGATATTGGTGATGTTGTTCATGCTCAAATCTCTGTAAATGTATTTCAAAAATATCAGTAGCAGTACTAAGAAAATAGATGAAGAATAATACAGCTTGAAAATACATTAGAATACCCGCAATAATATCAGCAGATAGCACATGTTAATTACGTCAAAGTTATATAGTTATACCTCACTGACTGACTTAAAAGTTGCGATCACTAAACTTTTTGAGTCTCTCTTGGAAACTAACTTACATAACCTTCTGAAGGTATAGTCTTAACTCAACAACATCATTCAAGTGTGAACATAATCGTACATTCTTCGTGGCCAATATATATGTGATGTAATATTCATATTTACATTTCCAAGCTTCGAGTGTAAAGTAATAATAATATACCTTGGAAGTTTTTTGTAACATTTATAGTACTGTTGTTCTATATCCGCCATGCACGATAATGTTGACGTTCGTTCAGCATGTAGAGCAATAGAAACACAAAGCACGGAGTTACCAAATGAATGATTTATCTCATTACAGATACTAAATTATTAATAGAGGCTAGCCTAATGGGGGAGTAGGTTCATTGAAGGGCAGAGATGCCGAAAACAATGGAAAATATGGTATGGTCTATCTGTCATTTGTAAATTTAGGTCTTGTACATTTACTTCAGAGATGAATTCGTTAGTTTTTTTCAACTCGTAAATTCAGATTTCGTATCAACATGTCAACATGTCAACATGTCACCATGTCATGATACTCTTGCGATCAAGGTATGACTGACATTCTCAAACAAAGTATAAATTACACTGTGTATTTTTCATTACGTATATTCATGACAAGTAATATTTATTTTATTCGACCGTATTAGCACATCCGTCTATTTAAGGGGAGCACTCCCAACGTAGTAGTGCGGTCTGTCTTAGAAAGCAATTCGAATTGGTACAAAGTTTACTTTCATAAAATAGTCGATGCTTAACCATATACATAAAGCTAACATTACTGATATACAAACGCTTGCTGTGGTTCCGTGACACTAAAGTAGTTCACGAACCCGATACAAGTCAGTCGGACCTTTCGATTTACAGGATAACGTACTTTATGTACGTTGGGTTTGTTTGATTAAAAAGGCGGAATATTAGAAGATAAATAAGAAAACAAGCATCTCTGTATCGACGTGCCAATATGTTACAATTTATCGAAAACATATTAACCCACTCAAGCTCGATCTACAGCGAACTAACTCACGAAACCAACTGTGCAGGAGGGTATATATGAGAAATAGAGCCTTGGGTGAGCTCTAAAATTGTGCCCCTGTCTGAAACTCACATCAATTTTTTGAATATCTTCACAATGCTAGGTTTGAAAATACAAATAAAGTTCGTTAATCTTTTACCTAACACATTAAGACACTACATGAAAATTACAACTGCTCCTTCCTTGATTTCATTTACAGCCAAGTTGGCACTGAGCAGTGATTCTGAGAGATATGTGGTCAGGTGGCTCCAAGCACCTGACCATTCTAGTGCATTTCATACATATTAAATCATACAGATTATGCATATGAAGAATATTCTTTTTTCACTATCCAAGGATGGCTTGTTTGACAGAAACTATTCAGTAGCGCCTAGAACAAGTGTCGTACCTGCCTGCCTGCCATACCTAAGTTTCACTGTATTCAGAACACATTCATTTGCAATTGACTCGCGAAGCGCGTTATGGGTTATAAATTCGAAGAATATTTTTCAGGAAATAATGACGGTGTTCTTTTTACCTGTAATTATATGCTATCAAGACGTATTATTATATATCGTTTTTTTTTCTCAAAATACCAAGCTAAAAGACCTCCAATTATTCATTCAGTCATTTAAGTGCGATACAGAGTTCATACGACACGTTATAATGTTATTCCAAAATTCTGCCTGGCGCTTCTGGGTTGTTGTCTTGACATGATACGGTCAAAATATGTAGCATCAAACAAAACATGAAGGTCATTAACTGATAAAAGACATTACCAAACCAATAAATACATTGTCGAAGTACGAAAAAGCAAATAAACTACAGTCGCAAGTGGTATCATTAAGTGTCATTACGATCAAAGGCAATCTATTAATTACGATGCTTATTTACAATAGCATTAGAAATGTATCAAAAATGTAGACAACCCCATTATCATAATGGTGATGGACAGTTATGAAAACAAAGAAAGACGGAATTTTTATATTGTACAATAATTAGCTTATGCGGAACAAAAACTGCATGACAAAGAAAGCAAACAACCGGAAACCTAGAGCTTGAATGACGACACCAAGTGAATTTAAGACTATACACTTCTCTAAGAATATATTAGTCACTATTAAAGGTGGTACTACGTTTTAGTCATGGCATATCCTATGTATATATAACTACAGTACACGTTGTATATACGCTATATCTTGGGTACGAATTCATTTAATTGCTATTTAAATCTATAGAAAATTAAAAGCTTTTCAAACAGGAGTAGTATTATCTGTTTTTACAGTATTTACTGGTATGGACAAAGAGAAAGCAAATACAAATTTTAGGAAATACA
This sequence comes from Halocynthia roretzi, assembly GCA_013436055.1. Lineage (NCBI taxonomy): Eukaryota > Metazoa > Chordata > Ascidiacea > Stolidobranchia > Pyuridae > Halocynthia > Halocynthia roretzi. The sequence goes on along the minus strand of QRAM01000025.1, from coordinate 441,914 downwards.
TGTAAATTTAACTCTTTAAAAGCATCGCTCAACCCTAATTTTTGCCAACCTGTAATCTGAACGCATTGACAGATCATTAGTTACGTTCAGTAGGAACGTCAATAGTTCGCTGAAAATTTTGCGCTATGTTATTGTTTTAGACGACACAGCGGCACCACAAATATTAATTCTGAATTTCCTGAAGTTCGGGTCACAACATCGTTATGGCATTAAGTTCGAGCTAAGTCAAGTAATTTCCCTTTCAAGCCTACCTTAATGTAAATACCCGCTAAAAAACTATTTGCTTCTACCGCGCCACAGGAAGGTCAATATCATCCGAGGTGTTGCAGACTAAACCTAAATCATTCTCTATAAACCCCTGAAGTACAGCAGCACTGGTACTTCATGCTTCAAATAGCACATTAAGAAACAACGAGGAAGATTTACTGTTCGGAAAATGTGATAAATTATCTTCGGAAAATCCATTAATTTATTCGCATACGTTTCTTCCCCGGTTGTTATGTACTCAGGTGGTAATTATTGCCAATATTCCTCGGTCTAATGATATAACCATTGAAGCGAGCTCGTTATGAGACTTCATCAGCAAACAAACCCTGCCGCTAATGCCCGTAACGCGGACAACGTATGGTGTTTTTTTGTATTTTACACCCCTTCACCCCAAACGACCCCCGCTCCACCGCGTGCGTCGCTAGGTTGTGTTACAAATGTAGCGAAAGATGTGTAACAATTCCTTTCAGCACAGGAAGACTCTTGGATCGCACCTGAAAGGACGTGGCGATATCTCGATACGGTAACGAGATGACGAGTGCGCGCAAAACGACGGCGAGGACATACCGGCTTGGCAATCTTGTGGAAAATAGTCTTTAAGCTCCCTTGCCATATTAAAACACAAGCGCACGAGTCCACAAAATATTGACTTGAGTAAACAAACGGACGGCTGACAGGTTTAACGGAAAACTGCTTAAAAGGGAAATCCGTTGAAACAAAGACGTCAATGGATTGTCGATCATGAAGAATATATAGTAGATTAAAAAATATCATATCTGCATAACAAGTTGATAGAATTCCATGTCACAGACATTGCAGTATATCACCGAATACTTCCAAGTTGTCATGTACAAAAATAATATACAGAACAATAAGGTGCGGTGCCTTCGGAAAATAGTTTGAACACCTTTTCAGGAAAAAGTGTCCATCCGAAAACCAAGGAGCTCTCAAATACACTGTTTAAAATTACCAAATACTCGGAAGATAAAAAAGAATTATGTACCTAGTCAACATCTGGTAATGAACAGTTCCTTAGAATCGCATCGAAGTTTCCCGAAGCCTCATTTTAGTATAGAAGTGCTTTGAAATTGAACTAAAGTACTGTATGAGTTTTTTACAGTGAGTGGTGAAGGGGTTATTAATGGCCTTATGTATGATGAATATTTTCGGGTTCAGATATGGTTTCAGGCCAATGCTCCATTATCATATTATGGCAGGAAACCACGTCCAATTAAACATTCCCTGAATTGTCTATAGGTTGTATTGGCTACCAAGCACCACGCCTAAATCATAACAGCGCAACAATCACATATATTGTCACGATATAGAATAGCAGAACATTGTATGAAGCGGAAAAATAGAATAGGGCAGCTTTTTCTCAAATCAAAATTAATATTTATTACAAAAATTCCAACGACGCCTAACGTGATCGAAGTCATGTGTGGAACCGCGGTCAACAAAACAAAAAGTTTCCTGGTGAAAAATCAGTAGGCACCAAACGGTTCATTTCACGATCGTATGTCGTCATAGTATATTATTCAATTATAACAATTTAGGCAGGGACATAGCGAACTTCTGGTATGATAATTACGTCACTAGAAAGGATGTCGTATTATCCTAAGAATGAAGACCACAGTCGGTAATCAACCGAACCACAACGAAGTCTGAGGAACTTCAAAGCTTTCCGGATAAATTTAGTCAACCTTTATGAATTTGCACCAAGGCGTTCTAACACGTTCCACACAGGCACCCACTTTACTTGTATTACTGTAATATAGAAAAATGAAAAAGATAGTGGCGTAAATCTTGAATCATAAAAACATCTCTGTAAACATCTATGAATGAACATTTCATCCTTATAGTTCTATTATTCTGCTACAGGCTACAACCCCTATTTATAGATTTATAAAAATCAGTCTAGGTTATGTAAATGATAGTGAAAACAATCTTAACGTAACAGTATATCCATTACGTTAAGGCGATGTAGCCTGCTGAAGTTTCACGCCTAATTGCTGCCAATACCTACAGTTTACGTAGATTAGGGTTAAGAGTTAAATATATACCTCCCGGGTGGTAATCCAAATATTTGGAAAAATCCTCATGAGAAAATTTGAAAGTACACAAATTGAAAGGAAGTGTGACTGAATTTAACCAACGGGAAGCCAGTAACAAGAAGCAACATATACACTTACATCACAAGCACGAGTTACTTGTAACTTTTTCGAAAGCATCCTTTATTACACATGGCGGTTTACAATAGCAAATCGGTGTCAGATTACGCGCCTCCATAAGCTTCTACTAACATGTTTTTTCATCGATTTCAACGACCAGCGGACGGCTATGGCAAGGGTAACAAGACTATCGCACTCACGGAAGGCTTCCTGGAGAGATACATTCCCCCAGAGAGGCGACTAAAATCAACAAAAAGTAACAACACCTGGTGGTCTCGTTTTTTTAAACGTATCGCAGCAAACCCTGATCCATTTTCACGCATGACTTTGGAGAGGTCAAATGTTGAAAACTGTAAATGAGTCGTATGTCGGACTTTCGGAAATCTTATCTTCACGTTATATGCTTCAAAAACATTCACAGTTGAATATATTGTATACAGAAACGCGTGACAGATCTATGCTAGTAAATTTGTGTCGGAATCCTGTTGGTTTAGCGCGTTGAGGTATTTTAATTTGAAGAAGTAGAGCATGGGCATCTTAGCTTAATGGCTGTAGATACCGGGTAATTTGAAGCCGAACCTAAATAACGGTTAAAGAAAGACGATATGTTTTAAATTATTATAAGCCAGAACGCGAAACGCAACTGTAAACATTCGGTTTCCGAGCTTGGTATCTCGAGACGTTAAATTTGTATAAGTAATGATTTCCAAAGTAAATACCATGAATTGAGCATTTTTGAAAAATTGAAATACATCCACCAACTAAGAGTTTTTTGCGGTTGAAATCTTAGATAGGTGGGTTCAACAAATGTTTCACGGTCAAGTTAGGGCTTCTGAAACTTCGAGTTCATTATAAATCCGAGAAGTAAAACTTGAACTGGCCGTATTTGTGCTACTCTTATCACACGTAAGATTCTGTAAAGAATTATACAATCTTTCTCAGGGCTATTTAGAAGACGACTTTTCTAGATTACGGAATGATTGCTTTAAGCTTCTTTATCTCAAACGAGTACAACCATAATTGGCATGTAATCTCTTGGAATCCCAGGGAAGCTAACGAGGCAAAGTAGTCTGTGGTGAATCATCATCACATTTTTTAAAACTGGGAAAGTTAATTTGGTCTTGTGAACAGCGGGAACAATTTTACAGCGGTTACACATTTTAGTACCATCTGATCGTAGTAGTAAGGTATCGAGAATTTGTCACTTGGCGACCATACAAACGTTACATCTAACCGTGTCAATTGAAACTGTCATCGGAAACTGGAAAGATTCCACGCTGGTGGTTGTTATTCGACATCAGTATAGTATTTTGGAAATGTTATCTTATCAGAAATTTGCCGCTAACCAGCAGTCTGTCATTGGGTAGATAATATGTGAATAAACAGAACGACGAGTTTTATCATTATATATTATCTAACATGGTCGTGTAACCGTGTTCACTGAATCAAAAATAAACCTTGGACAGCTGGATACACTCCTCCTAGGGACAAAGACCCCTTTGTCTGCAGCGGAGGGGTCGTTTTTCAAATGCGCCGAGTTACACACAACATGTTTTTCATTACTAGAACCAATGTATGTATTGCAGATAAAGTTGGTATAGCTAACTGATATAGTCAGTCAAAACATAAAAGAAAATTCTACAATTACAACAAATACAACAAATCAAAACTTAACGAAATAAATTACGATTGAATATTCCCACATTCTGTATTGAATGAAATCTGTGTTCCCACTGAATCCGGGAGCTGAATATTTAGTAAGTTATAAATATGACATTGGCTTGAACTCTAATTCGCATACACTCCGAGCAAGTGTATACAAACGGGCACCTGGTAAATGTCGCTCCGGTCCTGATAAGGCACTAATTTGCTTTGTTTATCATTATTGAAAATATTATCCCTGCAAATCACCGTCTGTTTTCTATCATTGACGCGATGGAGACTAGGGCAACGGTGATCGACTACATCGGAGAATTAGATAAACCCAATATATACAGCATATCTTCACCATAATATTTGTATCCGCAGTGACCTTAGACAATATCATTGTGGTATATCGAAGCCTGTAGCTTGGTATTACAGTCGTTCTAGATAACTTAATAATGCATAGGATGCAGAGGCGAAACGGCAAAAAGGGAATTTGTACAATTCCCGGTGGGCTTGGACCGCTGGACTGGTTTTCAAAAAATGATAAAATCCTGACTAGATTGGATTGGATTGGATAAGGATTGTGTACAATTTCAATTCTGAACTCATCCCAATAACTGGGACAGCAGTATTCAGTATTTATTTAATAAAATTCAATCTGCCGCATAAGTACAGAAAAATAATGAACTTATCTATAATTATGAAATTATCAAACTGTCAACTTCCAGCAGTAATAATGAGAACCAGGTACCAGGCGATGTGTCATCAATCATAACTATGCGATGACGTTCCTTGGCCGTATTTATTTAATTTAAACAATTACGCATTACCTTACTGCGACGCAGGTCAAGTCATTGTATAACACTATAGACTCTTAATCTGAACCGGGCTCCCATTATTACTTGCTATATAAAAAATATATTGAATAATGCACACTATGTATATAGTTGCGGGAACATAACTTAATAATACTGGCAAACTCATTAAGGCAAAATCATGAATAGACTCTATCGCAAAAATGAGGGGTTTAGGGTCTCGGTCTTTAAGATAGCATCAAACCGTTCACCCGCGATCGGCCTCCAATTACAGCGGTGGTGGATATAATTGGATCGATAACTATTTGTGCGAGTTACCATCAGAAATTATAATGACTCGCGAGATGCGAATGCGATAACCTTGCCCACAAAATTTGAACAGTTCAAAAATTTAATAAAAAGGGCTGTTACTGACAGAAAGATGTAGAACATTTATACTTGCTTAGTTATCATTTTTCCAGTCTACGAGGACTACTTTCATTCCGCTCAAACAAGTTTATTTTTGAATGTGATTATGATCACAAGTGACGCATAACTTAATTAATATCATTGTTATTTTACAAAACAGATCAAAGAAATTTGTCTTGGTGATTCAACGCGAATTCAGCAAGTGAAAATTACTTCGTAACATTTGTCGAGGAAATCACCTATATATATTAGCACTTCAGGAAGACCGCAATCGACGATATAGTCCTTAGGATTTGCTGCTTCATTATTATCTGTGTCATTCCTTTCCACGAGAGTGACCTAGTTGACTACTTGACGAATAAAAACCGTATAACGGCCAATTACGAAGAGATGATAGAATAGGACAAAAATACAATAGGCGATTTTGCTGGGAAAATACATAGGTCCTTTGATGTTTTCTCGACATGTGCGGTAATTTGGTTATTGTAATCTACCTAACTGAATAAAAATGTCCCAAAATTACAGGCTATATAGAAAATATCTGAATACAAACCAGGCGAAACAGGGAGAATAATACTACAATACTTCTTTCCCCTATAAACTAAACCATCCTTCTCTAAATAAAAGGAATATTTTTGAATGTATGAACAGTTTATGACAGGACTCGGACGCAAATGAGGGTTGATGTCCAATTCCGACACTTTGGTCACGAGCACTACTGTTTCAAAATGCATCAAAATCGGATTACGACAGAGGCCAACTTTGTCACTTTCAAATAAAGAAACCGCAGACTATTAATTTATTTTCGCAACAAGTCGAGCATTCTTTCGACAGGTGAAGCTAATGTCTCTGAATGACAAGCTATGAATGGAGTAATCACACTCCGTACTCACCAAGCGCGGAAACTTGACATTACCATCCACTGATAACACTGTTTGTAAATATACAACAGTGGATGAGAAATGCAACGCCGTGAACTCGATTTTGTAGATAAACACGAATAGAAAATAAACTGAAGACTTGAAATAGCCGGGAAACAATACAACATTTAAAGATATCTACCTATGATAACACAGTGACGAAGAAACGTGATAGCTAGTAAAGTTTTCAAGTTAAATTCTACTTTAACCATACGCAACAAAATCATACTATATGTAATACTCAAGCAACATTTTTTCGTAGCTCAGGTAAGATATTCAGTATCCTAATTTTTGTTTTATTGACTTAAATAAATTGAACACGCAATTTAATTAGTTATGAATAACAGTTATCGGTCGGATCCGTGCAAATAATCAGAGTGTGATACCATTTTTTAATCACAGCAAGTATTATTTCTCAGTGTTGGACAGCTGAAATTCCTAATCTCAAATATTTAATTTCAACTAAAAATCAAGGCTCCATCTTATACGACATGGGATGTAGCAAAACTACGACATGGTCGTAACGTATTGTAAAAAATATTATAACTGATTATTTTTACTGATATTTCTCGTTGTTTAACATCGGTAAAAGAAAATCCATGGTCGCTATTCATTCATCGCAGAAAAACAAACGATAGAAGAAGTCGATAAGGAGGAAGCCTAGTCAAATATATACAAACACGGTCATATGGTGCTACTGTTGTTTTTGCAAAAAACAAGGTCTCGACATATGCACACAAATAGACCATCTTTATTAGCGAATCTTAATTTCGACGCCCATTACGATAAACATCTTTCTTGATTCTGAGCGACAGAAGGAAAATAATTGTTTGAAGAAAATACTTTCCGGTATAAATTTGGTTTCGCACTACGGAACACAGTGCGACTGGGGAAATGGAGAAATAGCAATGATTTATTATTAAGTGACTGTTTATCTGTACGACCTGTGACGTTTTCAAGATGGGATCAGTATTTGCCATATGGTGACATTTTCGAGCAAAATAATATGCGGTGAAAAGAGTGGCATTATCTAATTTCTTATCGACCTTTTCAGGGAATAAAGCTGGAGGTATAAATATTATTATTGTATATCAATGCAACGTGTGAGACTTATATTACAGAATAATCCCATATAGAAAAAGCTGGACTGGTCCATTTACTATTATATAGAACTGCCAATAAAACCACAATCACTAGGTAACGTAAGTAGACGGATTTATCCTGTAAGTTGCAACTATATCTTGACGAAAATTTTACCGTGTTCTCTATTCCCGCTCATAGAAGGAATCAGAATAAAGCCGCTTACGCTCATTCATTTCCGAGATTTAATATATTTATTTAATATATGTATTTACGGATGTTCATTTCTATAAAATCGATGTTATACTGAAATGATGGAGGGCGCAAGATGGCACCTTCAAACTTCTGGGAATGGTGCAGTTTTGGCTCGACTCAGAACATCTCGTAAGCTAAAAAAAACAGCGATGACAACCTATCATTTTCATAATTTAGGATTAGTGGAATGCCTATACCAAACGTTATCGAAAAGCCAGGATAGTAAATATCATCGCTAGATAACCCTTCATTCGTCATGCATGAGAAATTTCACTGTCAATTTAGCGGATTTATCTTCTTTGCTGTGATTTTCCAAGACCACCTAGGCGTAGACTGCGTTACTTAAAAAACGTCAATTACGGTTAATACGAAATATGTCTTGAGAAATGTATCATAATTTCAGGTATCTCGGACTAATCAAGTCCAATTTTCATGATGCAGACATATTTGTATACTGTAAATACGGAAAATTCGATCATATTGACTCACTGGAATAAGAACTTTTATGTATAGTATGAATAGATAATGCACGTTTTATTTCCTGGCGCATAAATACAATCTGGTATATAACATTTTACAGTTACAGATAGGCGATCGAATTCTTCACAAGGATGAGTTACCAACTTTCATGTTTTCTCGCGTGCCGACATGAAGGAACGCCTTGCATTGAACCACGGGCGATTACAAAAAAATACATAATAAGTCGTAGGTACGGTAGTAAGTTAAGCGTATGTGATGTGTATGTTTAAGAAGTTCAATATAACGAATGCCAAAAAGATGTCATCATTCTGATAAACAATAACCAAAGGGCAAGGCTATGGCAAATTATCTGCTCCACTTAGTACAAAACTAAACACGCTTCCTATGGACGTCAAATTTCGACATAACAGCAACAATATCTAAAGGGAGAACTGAACAGTTATAGTACTGAGTGGCGATTACCGCTATACATATCATAATTACTCTGAAAATTGGTCGATCTTTGCACTCAGCCATTACAAGTAAACCAATTTGTCACAGCACAAAGCCATAGAACGACAACACATTCAGGCTCTGATGAAAATATTTCCCTCCGTAATTTATTTTCATGCGACATTCTATCATTTAATAACCTAATATATGTATACTTCTTTAGGTTAGAGGGAAAATGGAAGCTTGTGTACACACTAGAAACATAAAATTATGTATGTTCAGTGCAGAGAAGCAAACAAACCAACTTGAACTAAAGTACATTTCATTCCACAAGGTTCACATGTCGATCAACAACACATAAAGAAGCCATTCACTATAACGAGCCACAGAGAGTTTAATTAGGCAGAAAAACTGTGAATTCAGTAATGGAAAGCATTCCAGTTTGGGCTTGGTTATTGGATACCCCGCTGAGAATGTTTTTACAACGAGTCAAAACTAGGTTTATTCATGGCTCTTGCGTCGTTCCGCCGAGTATTCCATATTTATGTATGAGGAAACGAATTAAGGGAAGCTCGTCATGAACTCGAGGCTTTGAGCCTGAATACCGGAGTACCCAACAAATTCTATAAGAATAAATATATAAACGGTATAATGTTATAAAAGACCTTTGATGGTTGTATATGATTTCATCTTCCTGATTTATAATACTGCGTATTGTTGCCGGAATTCGAATTCAAGTGAGAGGAAAAACCATTAAGTGCTTTAACGGTCGAACACGCAATTCGATCAAAACCTAATGTATTGATAAAAACAGAAGTTATCGGACTGTAAACTCGCTGACCGTGAGCACATATCCGATTCAACGCTATAAGCTGCAGAAAATGTCAGTTTTAATACACAGCTACCCTGAGAAATAGAATAAGCGGATTCCGCACTGACTGAGTGCTGAGAAAAACCAAATGACACATTGCGATATGCTGATTACTCACATGAGAGTTATCTTAATCCATCGTGTATCTAAGGAACAGAAATAGCGCAATGTTAGCATGCAAGCTGGACATTTGACCTACACGTTAACGATACAACCTTCCAACCACACAGGTCACATAAGGAAGAATTCAGTTTGACAGCGCAATGCCACGAAACCACTTCACTAATTTTTAAGCAACGCGTTTTCCTTATCCTGAATATTGAGGTATAGGACTTGACGAGTAACTGACGATACGTTGATGATAGCCACTTGTTAAAATATTCAACTGTTTGGAATTATAAATCTGTTTTTCTGACACTTCAATGTTCAAACTTTATTTTCCAGGTTAAATTTAGGGAATTAATATAATGTCACAATTTTACGCTAGTAACAAAATTACGACGTAATTGTAACTGTTGCTTGCGTAAAATGTGCAATGCACTGTAAAATGGATATGATAGGCGGAGTACGAACACTATAATTAGATCTGGAGAAGGAAAATATCTTCATAATATGAACACTTAATGATTTAGAAAATCAGAAATACGATGGTGTAATGCTACTGTAATAACTCAGAAACCGCAACGAGTGGATCAGAAATTAAATTGTTCGAATATTTGAGTTGTTAAGTCTGAGACTGTCTGCTTGTATCCCAATGAGGTAAAACCAAGTAATCGAGAGGTCAAATATCAGTTGGCATCTCACAAGCGCTTTGTTACACTTCCATAATTAGGGCAAATCCAAGACGTATTACGATGGTGTATAAGTAAATTAACGAAGCGAAAGGTTCATGGACGGAGCCGCACGATCGACTTGGGAGAGAGGCCACTTGGGAGACACAGTACAAGGCACTACTTCTGCCGAGATCTGATAGCAACTTGATAAATGTCAATAGAAGATCAAGACCATTACGACAATTACAAACAGAGATGAATGACAGCCGAGAAAAGCTGCTACCGATGGTACAGTCTATCATGCACGTGGGAATACACATTAAGCAATTCGTTTGGCGCGTCTGTAATGTAACTCTGCTGTGTAAAAGCCCAAAACTTATCCGTTGCGCCCTTCAACAAACATCATAACTAATTGGATTTGACAAGCCATTAAATCATAACTCATGCGGTCTTGAGAATTCCCTTCGGGTTTACTCGAGCTCTATCGGCGACGAAAATATCTCATTGAGTTGAGAAAGTGTCGAGACAATCATCAATTGTTTGACTCGAACGGCAAAATGAGTATCGTTCATTTTAACTGTGAATATCCTAGGTACAACATGAATGACGTCGTACAAACAACTACAAGAACAGGAAATTGGGAAATGGTAAACTACGTTTTACTGGAAACTGAATTCTATGATTCAGTTTGTATTCACTTATTTCATTTTCGGTTTTCTTACCGAATTTTCAATTCTCCAGACGAACGGATCATTTATTATAATTATATTTCAGCATGGGAGACTGAGAGTGTTTTGAATAAATCTAACTATTATAATATACGTACAACCGGCTGATAGAATTTGGGCAACGACGAATTACTGATCCTACCATCTACTTAAAGCATTCATAAAACAAAGGAAATAAATTACTAGATGTTTGATAGAAATTAAGAATAATCTTAAATGGTCTCTGTTATCACATTTCAGTCACATCTGAAAAAATTTGGAGATGTGATTGAATATTATTAATTAAACGTGAATGACATAAATATGCATAATGCGTCTTCCGCACCAGTATTTTTCGGCTCCGTGAGTTGTGGTCAACCCCGACGCCCAAATTTGAAAGTGGATCGTTTTACCTAAGCATAGACGTGGGAATGGGGGTTAGGAACTTGAGGTACGCTAAGGTCCGTGAGATTGAGATTTGAAAGGGAAGGTAGACAATATTGGACATAAACTGGACACTGATAAGTAGGTCTTCTTCTCCATATAAAATAATGTACGGGAAACCTAATGTTACATACTTATACGGCAAAATCCATTCCATAACCTTAAAGAATTTTAAGTTTCTTAACTTGGATTCACAATAAACAAAGTACAAAAACGTCCGGTATCATGAGTTAGTGTTTACTCTTGATTTTGGGCGGGACCTCCGCAAGGTGATCGGTATTTTCTGATACAATGAGAATGACAAGCCGGTTGGAACCCACGGACAATGCCCTGATTTGAAGGTGCAAGAACGGAAAGGGCCTAGATACTACAAACACGATCACAGAAACGAGATACCTTCAGAACAAAGGCGAACAAAATCGGAAGGAATTTAACACCGTGGTCTTTAAAGTCGATTGCAAAAGAACGTATTTTCACAAGTGTGCTTCTCGTATAATAGCTTCCATGACTGGGCCAACAGACTTGTAGGTAAAGAGACCACAGAGTCTAAAAATATCTTGCTATTGTTCGACGTAATATCTACAATGCGCGAAGAAACAGAATCTACCATATTTCTCAGCCATTAAAAACCGATTTCTCTGAGCAAGCAGATGAGAGCTAATGCTATACTTTATCACATAAACATTTGTGTCCGTGGTCGACGCGTGTCGTAGGAAATTTGAAGAATGACTTGACAGAGACAATTAGTTATGACGTTGTGGATAATTACGATTGACAAATTGCACTGCCCGATATTGTCGTCCGGGAAGTGTCCGTTACGACGAAAATTCGATTACACGAGATTAACGCGAACTATGACTGATGGCTCTACACATTTCCAACATAGCCCAGACGTACGAAACTCTTCGTGTTCCCATTCACAAAGATTCTTACTCTTTACTGATCTTCATGTTTAGACTAGAAGGCAAATGAAATAAAAATAACTTTAAGACGGGCTATTTGTACTTTACATATAATGGCTACATACTAAATATAAAGTGCGTGCAATTGAAATTTCAGTAATGCCAAATGCAATTGAGAAAACAAGTCACGTGAATAGTAAAGAATATTGCAAATCTCCTTTTACTGCGTTAGGTGGTACGCAGTAAAATTTGCCCATCGTTGTCGGCAAATTTAGCTACACGAGGATAGCATGTCATAAATAATGAGCTGTAAAACTAAGTATGTCAGAAAGGTTACAAGTGTTTACTTTCTATAGCTTTCATTACTAGTAGTATCTATCTCATGAAGAGTGTGAACCAACAACGCAATTTCTTGTTGTTAGACCTCGAGCAACGCTACGTATAAGATAAGAATAGTGTTATCGAAATCCACGGAATTAGCAGTCTTTCGCGTCGGAAAAGATCTCCAAATTCACCCAAATTGAAATTTGAAATACCCGTGTGTAAATCTGCTTAAATATGTATAATTTGCGATATTAAAACTGCTAATTGAAGATACGTTTGTATAATTTACGTATAATCAGGATCCTAATGACTGATAATTGTACACATCCAGCACACCGTAATGAAATAAACGAGGAATGTATCTGTCCTAATAGCTAGCTGTCCGGTAAGTGGGCAACAGAATTCAATAATGGTATAGACTAATTTTGTTAACAAGCGCAGTAGTGGTTTTGTTCGAAACATTTCTAACTCTGCTCTGCTCATGAATTCAGTCTCCATTTCAATTCCTGATTTCATTAAACAATCGCAATATGATTCTATTAAATATTATACTGAATTTTTTATTCTTCACGAAGGCTAATATAACACTCTGAAGACAAACTTTACAGGTACTAGCCTATCTATGACTCTCGCTGGAATCTTCATTATAATCATTATACGATGTTCAAGACTATAATATCCTTGAAGTATCTTTCTCAAAATATCTACGACTTTGTCATAGAAATTCAAAATTCAACTTACAGGCATTCGGTTAGAGGACTTATCCCTGCAGGAACTTCAGTCAGCAAAAGACCCGAGCAATCGACTTCAGCTCCACACGATTGTTTTGAACATGTGCAACCTGATAATTTGCAAATATTGTTAATCAATGAAACGTATGGCAATGAACAATAGAGGCTGAATATGATATGGTGACGGAAATTTCAATTAACACCCGAAATATCATCCAGCGCTTTCATGACTCTACTATCGAGAAAGTTGAAGAACATACATCAATATTCAAATAATGAAGCCTTGATGGGGAAAATATCAAAATTGTTTTGTTTATTCCAGGTTGGAAGCAAAATTGCGTACCTTTAGGACATGGCGTGGATGACCTTATTCCGAGATCAGGAGGTAGATTGTGATTTGGTGGATATGGAAGTGCTTGATCGGCGGCTAAAGAATCATCTTTGTCGGTCAAGAACGAATCAGGCAGTCGCGTTTCTGCAGCACTGACGTAAACCGATTCCAAGCTAACGATGACAACCAGAACGCGTACAAGAAGCGAGCACATGTTTGCTAACAACAGAAATAAGTTATTTCCATCGAAAGTTTTACGTAAAATTGAAGATTATATCTTCCCCTATAACAGCACTGTTGGTTGAAACCCACGTGCAAATGACAATCACAACGCCGGATCTTCTTTTTATGTAGAACAGATGATAATCGATAAAGGCGGGATATGAAGAGATGACGCTTTAATGCATGCTAGTATCAAAAGAGCTCGGGATAGCTATCATTCAAACGGTCCACTGACCATGTAAAGTCAATTTCTACCCTCTTCAGCAGGTTCAGAGCTATTCCGAGTACTACTATACAGTCCAATCAAGAAGTTGAGATACAGTACTAAATATCCGGTAGATCTCGTCTAAAGTCAATAATATATAAAACCATCAAATATACATAAACACTTGTAACCGTACCTGCTACCTGTAAGGGTATACACCCAACGTCAGTTAGTAATATCACTCTGTGGGAACTTTAGAAAGGAAACTTTTATTCCAAACCTATTAAGATTACAAATAGCCTAAAGGAAATGCTAGATACGTATTTTACATGTTGCAGCAGCTTCATTCACGAGAATATTTTAATATCTTCAATGTCTATATATCTCTATGTATATGGTTTATTTATTGGTAACATTAGAGAAACGTCTTGACTGCAAGAAATTTGAAACTGATCTGCCCGTGCGACTCTTCGAGGTTTGGAAATTAAACTGCCCTATTTTAGATGTCTTTTCCCCGCAGTTCTACCGTGGTATTTTCTCGAACTATACACCCGCGCCACAAGCCAGACACAATACTGAATTGAGTATATTCCTACGTTTGTGAATATCTTTCGTAATATGTCTCACTTTATAATTATTGTTCCTTTAAATTCACGAAAACGTTTTTGTTTTGCTTTAGAATAGTTCGGTATGATGACAAATACAATCGATGCACGAACAATCTTGTTTGGTTACGATGACTAGGAACTCGACGCTTCATAACATTTCCTAAGGCGAACTGATGGTAAAGATACACAGCTAGTAGTAAAATAGGGAATATACTCAGTGGTAACTTGCCGAACCACACTACTTGTGAACGTCATTATTTTAAACCATACAAGATATCTTCTCTATCTTCTAAACTGCTTTTTCTCGATTCCGCAATCAGAAAACACACATATTGTATACAGTTTTACTAGTCTTTGAGCTAGCGTTCGTTTCGCTTACCTAAAATCTCAAGGAGCGTAACGTTAACTGCTGATAGCACACGAAATATGTCATTTTCTGTTTGATAAAATTGTTTAATTGTATCCCGGGCATTTTTTCTCTCAGAGCACATCTCCCTCTCCCGTTTCTCTCTTTCATTATCTGCTACGAAGAAAAACGATTGGCATGGGAGCTAAAAAAAATCCCAAACTATCACTGATTTCTGCTAGTAGACTATCAGTTACATGATATTTTATGAACATAAACAACGCTTGTACACCAAGTAGTCTATGAACTTATATTGCCGAGAGCTTACGGCTTATGGATTCTTACAGACTCGCGGTAAGGAGTTATATATTTGCCCGAACATTACATTCTCAGTTCTATTTTTTTTTTTGCAAAAGTTTACTAACAACAAATTATCGTTTCTCCTTCGTTATCTACACATAGTTATTATTGGTAACATGCTTTTCGGTAACAGGTAACAAGTCTGATTGCCAAAATCAATCATTCTGCGAGGCGTTCAACACTTGGAGTAGGGCTTTATCTTCATCAAACTCGGAAAGGCCGGAGATTAGATAATCTAATATTGGTTTACCCACCAACGGACCAGAACATGAAGAGGGACCGTTATGTTTCAATCTATTTCCTGTATCACCATCCATCCAAATCCTTGTGACAAATAGGGTGTTCGTTATCCTAATAAAAGTGCAATAAAGAAATACAAAATGCACGCAAAAAAATGCAGTGTATATTACAGCTACGATAACACTCTTACCACCTAGCTTTCGCGAAATGAAATATGGACACACGGGAAAAACAAGTGGGAAATTCTCCAAATATTTATTCTAGACTCGATAACAGCTTAATCTGCTTGACATTGTTTTTTCTTTGAAGAAAAATATCTCTATAATATGACAGGTCGATGAAAAGTTAATGATAGATGAATATAATTATTTTATGTCCCGACTGGCGGATTTGCCATTCGAAGAGATATCCTTCAATAAACAAAGGACTAATGGAGTAGGATAATGTAATAGGTATGATTAATGGTTTTAAGCGGTTTAGGTAGTAATTGAAAATCAAGTTTTTTTAATGCAGTCCATGTATCGAGAGAGCCGGTAATCCTGAACTATTGTTTACTAGATTGTATGCTAGATTTATTCTGTGTAATATTGATGAAATTTTTAGTCGACTGTCAATTCCTTACCTACAAATGCCATGCAAAATCGTGATCTGAAACTCTTACGATCCAAGTATAGTAGACGCAATCTGAAACAAATTTACGGCCCGCTGTGGAGTACAATTGGAAATTACAATTGATTTTTTGCTTTGGTCCGATTGTAATTCGTAATCCATCTCTTCTTCCATTTCCATTAAGCCAACTTGATGGGCAAAGTAATTTGTATCGAATGCAGTAATGTAACAGAGATGCAAGACTACGCCAAAATGATTAGAGTATACGAATTATATTTTATTAAGAAAAATACCGCTTGCTGGCAGGCGACAACTTCGTTTCACAGTAATCGATAAAATTAAAACTACAGTTTGTCCATGACTTCAGAACTACGTGCGCAGCTTTGAAATATATATTTCGCTATCTTGGCATTCAATCGAGTAACTCTGGCCGTCGAATCACATAACAGCTAAATCAGTCGCAGGTCTAAGGTTATCATATCGGCACGTTCGTCCAGTATCCAAGTTTCATGACTTCATTATTGATTTATCACTGTTGTTATGGATCGTCCCGTGGAATAAATATCAACTTTTAGTTGTCAGATTCAGTCCTTCTATGTTTCAGGTTGGAACAAACCGAACGATATGCCCCGATGTTTGCTCGTTGGAAAAACTCGTACACCATCCTGACATTTCTCAAACAATACAGCGATGTGAACGGACATCATTGTTTACTTCTAAATTTCTGCCGTCATAGATTGATGATTGGGTAAATATATAAGATAAAAAACATTTTGATAAGCTTATCTTTTTCATTATATGTACACACTTCCTTTATATTTATTATCCACATGCTACACAAGTGGTTTTGGAAATTCAGCGGAGGTGTCCAAGCATAAAATAAGCTAACAGATGGTGCGGAGGATTATCGAAGGTTTAGATCACGTCAGTGTAAGGACATAATGATTTGACTGGCAATATCATACAGATCTCTTTAGTAAATATCACTCGTACTAAATTAGGTCGAATTAACAAAAGAATGTGCACGATCGGTCTTTCAATATAAGGTCCTTATTTTGACACTAATTCTAATCTAATTTCTTAAATGTTGTAAATAGTGTCTAGATCATGAAGAGAATTAAAATTGATAAAATATATATTGGTTACTCTTCGTGTTTATTAATTTTTATACCAACTTATGTTTGGAACACAATGTTAGTATTGAACTACTACAGTATATACAGGGGGTCACCAAACTACAGCCCGCGGGCCGGATCCGGTCGGATCGGTCCCGGGTTACTGATCTATACACGCTTATGAATGAACTTCTAATGATCCAATCACGCTAAAATTAGTATATATGAGACATAATACATAAACCAACATTCTCTGAAAAACTCTGGGTCGATTGAATTAGGTTAACCCAGAGAAAATCTATTTCGAAACTAGGCCGACCCGAAATAGGTATTCGAGTTTCGAAGTCGATCTTTTCTGGGTTAACCTTAATCAATTAACTCAATATTTTCAAGAAATGTTGTTTTATGTATTACATCTCATATGTGCTAATTTTAGCGTGATTGGATCATTAGAAGTTCATTTATGAAAGTTGATTGTACTTTGCCATCTAGCGGTTGGAAGTTTTTACTTCAATCAACATCTATAAATGATCTAACAGTGACATCTAGCGGTTGGAATTTTTTACTTCATCTAACACTTATAAACGAACTTCTAATGATCCAATCACGCTAAAGTTAGCACATATGAGACGTAATACATAAACCAACATTCCCTNACTTATAAACGAACTTCTAATGATCCAATCACGCTAAAGTTAGCACATATGAGACGTAATACATAAACCAACATTCCCTAAAAATATTGGGTCGATTGATTTAGGTTAACCCCGAAAAAATCTATTTCGAAACTCGAATATCTATTTCGGGTCGCCGTAACGAGCGACTCCGCGTTGAACAACTCTTAATAACTCGCGGACCAATTGTCGTTCCACTATATATGACACACCAATGAATGTAGAATTTCATAACGGATATATACATATAAGCTCCATATGCACAGCAAACTAGCGGGAGCTGTTATCCCCTTTTTAAGTCACCAACCACCTAGTTACTTAACCTTAACTTAAAAAGAGGAGAACGACTTCCGTTAGTTTGCTGTGCATGAGAATTATATGTTTGGATTCGCTATGAAATTTTGCATTCGTTGGCGTGTCGTATATAGTGGGGTGACAATTCGTCCGCGAGTTATTAAGGGTTTTTCAACGTGGGGTTACTCGTTACGGCCGACCCAAAATAGGTATTAGAAATAGATGTTTTCGAGGTTAACCTAAAACAATCCACACAAGTTTTCCAGAGAATGTTGATTCATGTACTACTTTTCATATGTGTTAGTTTCAGTGTGATTGGATTATTAGAAGTTCATTTATAAGCGTCAGGGGAAGTAAAATAATTCAGCCGCTAGATGTCACTGTTGGATCATTTATAACCGTTAAGTAAAGTAAAAACTTCCAACCGCTAGATGGCAAAGTACAATCAACTTTTATAAATGAACTTCTATTGGTCCAATCGCGCTAAAATTAGCACATATGAGACGTAATACATAAACCAACATTCATTGAACAACAACCCTTAATAACTCGCGGACCAATAGCCGTCCCACTATATACGAAACGCCAATGAAAGAAGAATTTCATAGAAAATCCATACATATAAGTCTCATATGCACCCCAAACTAACGGGAGCCGTTATCCTCTTTTTGAGTTAAGGTTAAGTAACTAGGTGGTTGGTGAAGGATATAAAATTCTAAGAACTATTATCATGTATCGTAAAACGTGTATCTCAATAATGCATAAACATATTAGGAGAATCTTTATTCCCACTTTAGGTGCGTGAATCAATGAAAACGGGGATTCTGAAATCACTTATTTTTTTCGGGATTTCACGAAATCTCTAGTTTCACAAAATCTAAATATACACGGATCGTTGAAGCTTATGAAATGATCTCGTCATACTACTATAGAAATACAATTACTTACACTACAATACCAAAAAAACAGCGGAAACGTAAATATTGAATTCGCTTCAATGGGTGCAGTCAGATGTCTAGCAACAATGCTTTGTGAGAAATTTGACCACGCCAGTGCACTAATCTCTAACATGTTATATTTCCATATACACTAATGGGAAAGGAAAATAGCAGTTCACATCACATCGGAAGAGTGACTAACCACTTTACGTGGCAACTATGTGTGGAGGTATATATTAATGGACATTAAACTGAGATTATCTGTGGAGTATCATCATTGTATTAAATATCCATCAGCATTTACTGTTACACGTTAGCGTAGACGGAATCACGCCAACATGATTAATGTAGTCATTTTACCTTTCATTCGTAAACTGTTAATTAGTCTTAAACGGTTCCTCTTGAATTCTATGAAGTAGGTCGTTGGATACAAATTGTAGTTTATCTCAAGCTCGTAGTTGCTCTATTATGTTACATTTAATAAAGCTTCTTTTCAACGTGCCTCACGTCTCCAAGTACCTTTGCTATGCCGGCTGATGTATGAATAAGGTCGCGTCCCTTAACACTATGGATTTTTTTAGGTTTATAAACTCTTTGTTTCTTTATTATCTTCGCTTTCTTTGTTACGTTCTAAATCACACGGCGGAAATTGGCGTCTCTTCTAACCAATCAGATGACTCGACCGTTCAATAGAAAGAAACCAATGACGTTTCATTGTTGTGAGCAATGAGACATGGAGTGTGGCACGTGTGTTAGGCGTGTTATGCTATGAATTACTGCGCTTCTTTATTTTTGTTTGGTTCGTTTTTTTGCTTAGTACTTGGGTCAGGTTTGTAAATAATTGGTTACCCCGAGTTGGTACTTCGTGCGATATTTTCACAAATTTACATTGCGCAGCTGTGCTTTGAAGTGTGACATCAGGTCCAAACAAAACGCGTGTATTGATAGATATACCTATTCACACGAAAGTTTCACTTCCTCTTTTTGGTTTTCTCTAACAAAGGCTTAAATGAATTCTAGAAGTTGAAGTTCAGCTTGTTTAACTAGTAAAGGGTGGCTTATTTTTAAGGTCTGCGACGAGACAACCCACAAATGTAAGCTAGGAAATTTACCAGAAAAGTTTAGCACAGGATGGGTTGTTTTTGTAGTACGTAAAATTAGATATAAACTTGAGCTTCGATGTACGTACGAATTACCTATTCTTATACTTTTACCGGTAACGAAAATATTACTCCTTATTGTTTATAGTTGGTGACTGGATTAGCGATATTGGCCTGGGCCTCCCTACCATAGCAAGTGATTCTTTGATTTATGGATTGATTCCTTTTCTGTTTATGTTGTTATCCTAACCTCCAAGCTGGATCACCAGTACACTAAAGCCTATGATGATGTTGAGGATATTGATATTGAAAGTGATGTGAGATATAACCGACTAAACATTTATAACAGTGGTTAAATGTGTAGTATTTATGACATCCACTCTTATGTTAATCTTGTAGGATGAAGATAGAGGTACTCCAACTGCAGGCGGACTGGTAACAGTATTCTTATGCATTGTTCTAGTCTTATTTTTCACAATCACAAAACTGGTCCCTGATATAAAACTTCAATATCTTTTATACTACAGAGTAACAAACGAGCTCATCACAATGCATTAGAGAGGAAAAGGCGGGATCACATTAAGGAAAGCTTCACTGGTTTACGAGATTCTGTACCATCTTTGGCAGGAGAGAAGGTATTGAAATAGCTGAAATTAAATCCAAAATTTCTACTGAAGCTTTTGTGTGCAGTGTATTTTTTGTAATAGGCATCAAGGGCACAAATCCTGAACAAAGCTACAGATTATATTCAAATAATGCGCAAGAAAAATGGTACTCATCAAAACGATATTGATGATTTGAAGCGACAGAATCGTATACTTGAGCAACAAAGTAAAGAGTTGAGAATAAAATATTTATAGTGAATCCACTCATTTGAGAAAAATCCTGTATCGTTTTTACAGTACGCAATTTGGAAAGAGCTAGTCGTGAATTAGCAAGACATGCCCAGGAAGATACTAGTGAACTGGATTCGGATGAGAGCATGCAACAACAGTCATCGTAGGATCGCACAATCAAATATGTTATTTCCTTTACCATTCTTCACCTCAAAACATTTTATTTTCTTACTACTGTAAATTCAAACTTCCACCAATGATTTGAATTTGACTGTAACTGATATCTTATTCTCCTGTGTTTCTAATGCCCAGTAAACTACCACACAGATAATCTGAGATCCTTCCAACTAGCAATGCAGGTATATCTTCATACAATATTCAATGTTGTGTCCTAATTAACTACCTAGAATTGTGATTACCATGATCAACAAAGGCATTATAAAGCTTATTACCACAAATTGATTGAAATTTCTTAACAAGAAAATGGTATTCTGAATCTTTTCCATTTTTGCCTGCATTATTTACACAACAGCAATCCCAATGGATTTTAAATATAATCTGTGTATATTAGAATTACTGATTTGAAGATGATGATGATTCTCTAAAGTGTAATAAATTTGTCACATTGCCAGTGGCAGTTTTTAATCTAGTGTTTTGTTGGTTGTGGATGATGGAAGCAAGTATAAGTTTAGTGTAGGTATGTTTCGACTTCTTGTAGATACATACCACTGAAGAAGTAAAATGAGGATACGCGTGTTGGTCACACAACACACACCTTGTCAATAACCGCCATGAACCCTTTTAGGGAGGCTCTATCGCACAAGTTTTTAAGAAAAAAAATACAATCTTCAAGACGAGTTGCTTTTATTTTTACTTTCTTTAATTTCCTTTTCCCATTGCTTTTTATGTAAAGTGTACAGCCGCATAGCTGCCTGTGCATCCTGCACAGAACTGTGTTCCCCATCCTGTACTTTGATGCCAAGTATTTTTTTACACAGATGTCGTAGAGCAGGGGTACGACCATTATTGTATTCGCGAAAGAGTTTGTAACTGAACGCAGACCAAGCATGAATAATCAGACAGATAGAAATAATTTTAAACCATTGGAACCATTGAATTCTTCTTACCTTGCTGTATCCCGGATCATTTTTTTTGGGTGGTCCAAATATAAAACTTTCATATCATTCCATAATGCATGTCCTATCAAGATTCGTCCATTAAGAATAGTCGCTACTTCCTGCTGTACAGTTGCGAAATCCTCGGCTCCTTTTAAATCAGATGGTCGTATTCCACTATAAAAATTGAATGCACCAACAGAATTTAAATTTTGTAGCGCTATACACTGATGACAACTAAAATACAGAACAACCTCATTTACCTCACAAATGTACGATAGTCTGTCACATCCTCCATTGGTTTAACATGCTTGTCGTAAATACATTTGCCGAACTGGTTCACTAAAGACACTCTAGCCAAAATTGAGTGCGAGCCTTTGGACCCAGTACCAACCATTTCACAGTCCATTCCTATTGCCTAATGTTCAAAGTAAAACATCAGATATATTTACTATCTCTTAACACCAGCGATACCACACCAGACAGTTAAAACAAAATCAAGAAGTATACAGTATATTACAATAAGATTAATAATACTTAAATGTATCCTAGCCATTTTACAGATTGTAGTAAACTGGTGGAGGTACTATGTAAGTAATATATGATGTTGAATGGTATTGCAGAATTTATCCTCATCCATAATTCAATAAGCAACTATAAGAAAAACTCCTGCACATTTTATGTATTTGCGACCACAGTGTCCAGCATTTTGGCACTTTACATGTACTGCATTTGGTAATTAAGGAAAAACATGTTTACACAGTTCCCTAACCACCGACGTGGTACAAAAGTAAACTGGTTTATATTATCATGTATACACTAACACAAACCATTCATCAACTTAAATCAAGTTGTATATACCCTAATTGTGCTGAAGCAGTATCTGATATATATTGGATTGTGGATTTCTGCTTAGACGTTATGGTATAGTGTGATTTTGTTGCGGCATTAATCATGCTTCAGTGATCTTTCTATGTGGAACAAATTGATCACCTAAAGAATTGTCACCCTAGGATATCTCATCTGTAGAATTGTCACCTTACCAACAAGGTGCTAGTTAAGTAGTGCGGCCCTTCTACAAAAAGGGTGTTGTTGGAGCAGGTTAGGTTAGATTATGTTTCCTAAGGGTTAGTTAATACTAATCCCACCTCTCAGCCAAATCGAATCTCCTGGGAAATCGTCAACACAGGATATCGCACCTAAAGTTACCCCGGACCTCAGCAGGGTACGACGAAGTAATAGATGCATTTAAATTAAAGGGTGGGAATAAAATCAAGGAGAGGGCAGTAGGACTAACCTTGGTAAGTCCTGCGAAAGCATTCGGTTTCACCAAGGCTTTGTCAGTTCCATTCCCTGTACTAGAAGATGCTTCACTACTACCAGCGGCGGAATCTCGTTCACCAGATATAATATCCTCAAGTTCAACATCATCAAACCAAATATCAGACTCTACATTCGTGCTGTGTTGTTTGAATAATTTCCTCGGTTTATTTTTAGTTACTGTAACATTCCTTTCTTGTTTAAGTTGAGATAATAAAATTTTCCAGTTCGTGTCACAATCCTTTAACGTTTTCGGTATGCGAACAGTCAGTGAGTCCTTTTTCTTGATCTGCTTTTTAATAATGCTTCCGTCGCTCTTTTGTATCCGTTTACTGCTGTCAGCTTTCTTTACCTCATTATTTTTTGGTTTCTTCATAATGCTGATAGAGTATAACTATAACAATGATTGTTTTAAAAAAGTAAGGTGAACCGCGCACCGCACCGCACCACACACGTTGAACTCAACAACATTGGCTATCAAGTTGGGAAAACTAACGACTTAGTATGGCGGATGCATATTGGCCGGTAGATGTTATTGTCCATAATTGTTGTTTGACGGATTTATAGTTGGCAATGTTTATGACTTTATAATAATATAAGCGTTCAATGATATGTTTGATTCGCAATAATTATTTTCTCACATGCAACTGCATTGGCAAACGTAAAAACGAATATACAACCACAACATGATCGTTTCAAATTTAATATCTCACAACAGCAGCAGCTACATGGGAATCTAGCTTTACTTAAATTTCACATAAGCACAATTCCTCACATACAACAATTAACCAGAGTTTGATGAATTCAACTATATTGTAATGATGGAAAAGAAATAAAGCAATCTGTATAAGGACGACATAATCCAACTTTTTATTGCACAATACCATGCAGGTGGTTCCCGCTTCAAAATTGCATTCAAAATATAAACATAGAATGTGGGAAAAAAAACCATCGGTATTATTTGGCATGTTGTTATACTAATATAACCAGAGTTTTCATGATAGTGGAAAGAAGCTTTCCTTTTACAAATCGCCACACTATTTTTCACCATCAACAGTTTGCAAATGATCGCTTGGAACCACCCATACTTAATCCTGCAGTGCGATGAGTCACATAACATCGGTAAATCAATCACAACACAACAAATGTACCAATACCATGGAACATAAGAAAAAATGATAATCTATACGTTATCTCCATCATTTAAATAAGAGATCCTCATCCTCATCATCCTGCAAGAGATTTTTCGGTCCTTCATTGAAATCCACATTGCCACCCCGATCCCAAAGTGCTTGTCGCTCTTTTGCCAAAACATTAGCATCCCTCTCTTTTGCCTCGGCCTTCTTCTGTTGAATCTTTTTAAGTCTATAAAATTCCTCCCTTTCGCCTTCGTCAAGCTCACTGATGATGTAAGATATGGTTCGCTCAATCTTCGGTATGATGACTGGTAAAAGAGAAATGATACAAGAATGATTAGGAAGGAAGTTGATACTTGGAAACTGGCAATACATTGCAAATTAGACTACCATATTCAATGGCATTGACCCTTCTGTTGGTGATTTTGATAGCCTCATCTAATGTCACAAATGAAGTCTGCCAAATAAAGTATATAAAATGAAAATAATAAGTGATTCTAAAAAAAGGAATAAAACAGGCGAAGGCAATGTTAATAGTAGTGAAAGTAAAAAATTCGTTATTTGATATAAAACCTAGAAATCATATGAAAAAAAACATGGTACTATTTGATAGGCAGAGCAATAGCACTATCATAGATTGATGAATAAAATACAATTTACTGTCTAACTTGAAGTGATGCTAATTCCACAAGCAACTGAATAGCTTTTGCATATTTTTTCTTCAAACGAGAAAGCTGTTCTCCACCTCTGGATAATCCAGTGAGCTCATAACTGTCAGTTCCATCTTCATAATGCTCAAACACAGGAATGTTGACTCCTAAAATAAAAAAATACTAAATTAGAACTCTGAGCAAATTGAGAAGGATATTCAGGAGCATTCGCAAGGCACCTGCTACATTTTCTTTTTTGGTACGAACTTTGATTTGGGCCTTGCTTACATTCTGTAAGACCACTGTACTGAAATCTCCACCAGTGAACTTTGCCTCTGCTAATGAAAATGATGCTTCCTTCATAACCTCACCCATAAGCTGTTTGGCCTGTTATATTCAAACAATAGATTTTCAAAATTACATTGAATTTAGTTTGGAGTTCATCTCAGAAACTAATTGCATCTAAATAAATAAAAAAGCATGTAACCATATTGAGGTCAGTGTAGCAATTAAATAAGACTTTTAAGGACTATCATTACACTACAAAAAAAATCTTAATACTTAAAGGTAATGACCTCAACGATTTTCTTCAGTATTGCCCGAAATTTAACAGTCAGTGCATCTGCCTTCCTTTTCAATAAGCTGTGACCTTTCTGAGCTCCTTTCAGACGAGCCTTCATCAGAGTTAAATTCCTGATTGTTAAGAAGCATATAAGTTATCTCGCAAGGTATAGAAGTTAACATGAAACGGAGAATCATATAGTATTATACGTACATTCGTGATGGAAAAATGGCAATACGGTCCCTGGCTGACATATTGTATGGTCACGTCAAATAGATAAAAAAGCTATAAAAGAGAAATATGGTTATACAAAATAGGTTTACTCCACTGCGTACATAAACATGACTTCACATTCATTTTTAACATTCCGTACATTATTACTACCAACATTAAGATGCTCCTGAAAATGTAAAATCGCGATACGGCATTAGACGATTTGATACCAAACGAATAAGCTGAAGTCACGTGACAAGGTCATGCGTTGTTATTATACCGGGACCTATCTTATTCTTTTCCGGGGTCCGTTATAAGAAAATTGTATCCCGTTTCTCCGAATCTCAAGGTGGTTCTAAAATTCTAGTTTCTTACTACATTATTTAGTTGTCAGTTGAGCGGTAGAGTCGACGACCTTTCGGATTGGGGAGTCGATAACAGTGAAGGCCTTGCATGACCCTTAATATTATAACACCTTTAGGAAAATATCCTTTTAAATCATGAAAGAAGTTTATTTGTGCATATAACAACTGTTTTTTTCCACCAGGTCTGTAAGAATACATTCTTGTTACAGTTGGTCATAGGCGTCCGACCTGGGGGATGCATTACATGCAAATCGAGAGCTCTGCCCCCTCTCCCACAGCAAATGGTCCCAATACGCCTGCGGTTACAGTGAATTCTTTCAGTTCGTTTATTGAACTATTTTAATCTTGACCTTTCAAAAACACTGCTTTGTAAAGCACATATCAATAATTATTAATTTCATACAAATAAAATAACAATCCTTTTATGTGATAGCTCTTAACAGAAGTGAAATGTATTCAAACATAAGGTCAAAATTACATAAACCATAGTTGAGTGTATCATCCTTCGAATAATTGTCATGTGATGGCCTCCCTAAAATCATACTAGGGAACTGCTTCTACCTCAGTGTATTCCTCTGAGATTCCAGAACTTCCTAAAGAGTAAAAACTGGAAATAAACATTGCACACAGAACGGAGTATTTTTTTTTATATAATTTACGAATGAAGAAGTCACTACACAAATCTTCCCGTAATAGCGATAATTTTCGATATTTGAACAGGACGATTTGTCTTTTTAAGTCCACGTAAAAATGAAGGAATGGGTACGTTTATGCGAGTTCCTTCTGGCGCACCGTCTTCGTTTAAGAGAATTACATTGTTCGAGTCTGTCCTTGCTTTTAAAGGACCCATTGGCTGTTTTTGACCTACAATCAAAGCTTTCTGCATGGTACCACAAATGGCTAGCAACACCATGTCACCGACTTGTCCGAGACCGGTTTTGTGGTATACTTGAATGACTCGCGGGGGCCTGCGATATGTCTGCAATGCCATTGTGCTATTATCAACCACTCTCACTCTAGTCAGTTTCTGAAATGCTTGTCTATGAACGAATTTAGTGTTACGTGCCCTGTCTCTGACATTTCCCTGATGATTTTTAGCACCATATTCAACATTTTCATAGAACGCCTGGTTGTCATAATTAAATACATCGGGATTCAACAAACACGAACTTGACGAAATGTTTCTGCAATGAAATATTAACAAAACACAATTACAAACACTCATATTTACAGTACGGTAAGCGTACAAGTTTATTTCTTACCTTATATAAGAAAAATGGAATAATTTCCTGGAAATTAGATTCGCTTGCATCGTGATTTACGGTGATTCATGAACTCGCCACAGTGTGCAGCAAAAATACTCACGAGTTGATAAAGAGGATGAGTTACGGGTGTAAGGATTTGCCGCAGGAATGAATATTTTCTGAGTTTTGAACTATAGTTGTCGATTTTACCAAAATAAATATAATTCAAATCTATTCTTTAACTATATGTATTTCATTGTCATTCAACTTCCATTTCCTGAACAATGCAGGTTACTGTCTGCAGTCCAGTGCTTTCAAAAAGTAAACGCATGGTTGATTTTACCATTATTCAGCAAAAAACTTGTAGGGCTGGTGACTAAACAATTTTAACTGAATTATTATGAGATAGGGTCGAACAGTGTTGAATAAATAACAGTTGGTTATTGTGGCGTCTATTCTGTACGGTAAACGTTATAATATAATATTCTTCGTGATAAAAATATAATTTTTCAATCATTTCAGTGTTCAATAAAAATAGTTAAAATAAACAGCCAGAACTAAAATGGCTGAAGTTGGTAGAATGCGAACTTACGACATAAACGAGCCCATGCAGCGTCATTTCTCACCCTATGCATCCAATGGTGGTAACACTCTTGCCGTTGCAGGGGAAGACTTCGCTATCATAGCGGCCGACACCCGTCTGAGTCAAGGATACTCGATTCACAGTCGTTTTCAACCGAAAACATTACAGCTCACACCGACTGTTGTTCTTGGTGCTGCTGGATTCCATGGCGACAGTTTAACTCTAAAAAAAATCATAGGAAACAGAATCAAGTTGTATGAACATGAGCATGGAAAAAAACCTAACATCACTGCCATAGCCGCAATGTTATCGACAATGCTTTATTACAAACGGTTCTTCCCGTACTACGTGTACAATCTCCTAGCTGGGGTCGATGACGAAGGAAAAGGATGTGTATTCTCCTATGATCCAGTGGGTTGTTATGAAAGAGAAGCTTACAGAGCGGAAGGGTCCGCAGCTGAACTTCTTCAGCCACTTCTTGACAATCAGATTGGTTCGTATTCTATAGTAGTATAGTTTATAGGTGGCCTTTGTTTCTGTAGGTTGACAGGAACTAATATGTGTGCAGTGTCAGCATAGATTACATTTCTTTTTATATTTCAACAGGTTACAAAAATATGGAGAACATAGAGCAGAAACCATTGTCGAGGGAGAAGGCGATGCAACTCGTGATTGATGCATTTATTTCTGCTGCTGAGAGAGATATCACGACTGGTGATAATGTTTTAATTCACGTTATAGATGCTACTGGAGTAAAGGAACACCAGTTCCCCTTACGAAGAGATTAGAATATCCTTCGATACATTTTTTTTTCCAGCTAACTACAACTTGAATAAATGAAAACTTCTAAAATTCTCGATTATAGCCTCGTGGAGTTGGTTTTAGTTGCCCTTATAATTCAAGTAAACCAGGACAAGAAAAAAATGGTAGAGCAAGAGTACCTGTTGTTTACAAACCCCGGCCCCTCCATTTATAAAGCAGGTACACAAGGCAAAGCAAATTTTTTGGTAGTATCCTGTACAAGTGTTCATACAAACAACAAAATGGGATCATTGCTTATTATTATTATTTTGTTATATATTTAACAGTTGGTTTTACAAATGTTAACAACTTGGTAATCGAGGTACAGTAATTTTAAATGCCGACAAATAAAGAATTGTCAAGTAGTTAAAGTAACACTTTACATTGTAACTCCATGTTTGATATGGGAAAATGTGATTTTGCTTGCATGTTATACTCATTTTTAGGCAGAAAGACAATTGTTACAACCATGTTCTCAGTTCATGATAACAACAGGCATTGGGTAAAATAATGAATAGGGAGAATATCGTTAGATTGGCCATTGTTGAACATATTTTCATCTGAAAGAAAGAAATTGATGCCAAGAATATATTGCATCAACTGCAGAAGGCCAAAATATTGACTCTGCTAATCCAGGTACTCCTTAATTCGCAACCAGGATTGCTCCAATGACCTGGAAAAAATCATTAGATATTGTTTTACTGTTACCGGACAGGTGATCAAGTCCGTTAGAGTATGAAGTTTCTATAATGGAAACACTATTTAAAAGTGATAAGCCCGAGCGGTCAATAAGTCAGGAGTACTTCAATAAACTGTACAGAAATAAATACAAAAAAGGTATGGAGACACAGTATGCTATTTTTTATGATGAATAGTCTCTTTCTTAGCAGGCCTTTTCTTTGGAGGTTGCCACCTCAAAAACACACGATCAACAGGTATTCTCGGCCGCTTAATTTTTTGCAATTTTAGTTGTTCCTCTATGTGTTTTGGTGTAACACAAACCACATGTTGACCTTTCCAATACTTAACCATATTCAGAGACTGAAGGGCAGATATGATATCAGCCTGGGTTATACTTGTCATTTCACTCAAATCTTTGATCGACAGAGTTCCCCTGAAGAGATAACAATTCATTCAAATCCTTATATTTTCAATCCATTATTAACCATAGGATTTAAAACTACTGTCATCAAGCCATTAAGGTGGCCTACTCGAGTAATATGATATGAAAATCACACATGATTTAGAGATCAGTGATGATAATTGCTCATACCATTCAAGAGAAGTGGAAGGGAATTTACTGAGCATGCAGTCAAAGCAACACTGGATAAATCTGATAAAACCCTAAATCTATACTTGATGTATTTACAAATAATTTGTGGTTTTACATGAATTCCAACTTTTGCAAATGCTCTGTACAATTGCGAGTTTACAGGTTACCATTAAAAATATTACTATAATTTAGAGAAGTTGTTACCTGAAATCACGGAGAATTTCCAATAATACCCAAGACCAATAACTTCTGTAACTTAGTTTTCCAAGATCAGAAAGTGGCTTCTCTGGAGATCCAATTTGACCTTCAGCTTTTGACAACTCATAGCTGAAAGCAATTAGAAACTTTCCATAACCCTTGCGCTGAAAAGGGGGAAGAATCAAAATGCATGCAAGGTTGTTCCCATCAGGAGACTCTTTTTCTTTGGAGAAATAGCCAACAATATGAGCTCCATTCTGATCTACCTCGGTCAGGACATAAAAAAGAAACGGTTCCACATCAAAATAAAGTGTTTTGTGATCGAGGAATAACTTAGCCAATAGGCAAAGATTCTGGCAATATATTTTGTGATCTTTTCCATCCGCTTCATAGACAGATATGTTCCCCCGTCTATATATCTCTTTACCAGGTGGCTGCCTCCAGTCACATTTGTTCAAATGACTGCAATATGACGTTTTAAATTTCATGTACTTCAAACAGTACTCGCAAATGTAAAGCTTTGGTTGCTTGCCATATTCATCTGGATAAGGCGAGAAGTACCAGGCTTCGATCTCGTATTTGCCCATGTGTATTCGATCAATATATTTAACTTTCGTAATCGCCTCATGCTCCCTTTCCAATGCAGCGGTTGTTGGATCCATTTCAGCATACGATTTCTGAACGTGGTTTATTTCGTCGTGTTTTCGCTTCTGATTGCGCGTCATTCTGTTGTCTGTCGATTCTCGTGACTCACCATCCTTCACGGATTCGATGTCGCTTTCCGGAACAGTCCGAGTCATGTCTATACGAGAACATTCGATCCACTCGTCAAGCCTCCGATTGAAGCCATGGTAGTGAACATAGTACTCTGGTCTATCATGCAGCGGATTTATTCTGGTCTGTATTACTTCAGCATTATGACATGTACCATCGCTCCTTGTGCAGTAATAATGATAATTCAATTTAATTTTACTATCTTGCTTGTCACTGTCGTTTTTATTTTCAATAGATTCCGGTTCTATTTTAATGGGGGTTTCTTCTTTTTTCTCTCCAGTTGGAACTTCCTCACTCTTCTCTGCGTCTTTGGGCGAGGTATCAAAACTAGGTTCCATCTGAGTGTTGAAATTAGGTTAAAGTACAGATAAGGCATGATGGAATAATACAGCAAAGCTAATGCGTAGTACGATCACTTTATCATTACCGTTCAACTGATCAAGATGCTAGTGGTCAATTACAGCAAAATGACCTACGTCTACACTTCATAACAGACAACAATACTGCTTTGTGTTAAAGATATGAGTAAACTTACCACGCAATTCTTCAGTTGGCCATTTATAATAGAAAACTTACATTCGTTCCAAAACAATGTCGACGCACATTTAAAACCACGTGATGTACACTGAACCACAGTCTATTAATCAGAATACAAAAAGGAAAGCATCTTAAACTTTTTTCGAATATATCAGTTGGTTTCAAATTTTATTCGTGATGTGCATTTCAATCATGATTGAGTACATCAATACTTTCCACTCCGGTATAACCATTCAAATTTTCCTTTGCTAACTCAAAAGATAAATGTGTAGATAGTCATTCTGCACCTAAGTACTCACGATTCACAAAATCATGCTGAGTCTGTCATGAGCATTAAAAATGAACACATTTTGTGCGACGTGAGTTAGTGTCACACCAGTAACACCTGCCTCAGCCACCCCAATGTAAACTCTACTTCCCATAACATATTACTACTTCAACTTCAGTGAAATCCAAATTGCGAAGATTTTGTGACGTTTAATGCATAGCAAATGCATTAAAGATTTACTGGTTAGTTAAATAAACAAAGAACTAAACATTTGTGAAAAAATTACAGTTAAGCATGTTATCAGGTAAGTAAGTTTGAACTACAGGGTCGTCCATACCAGGATTGTATTTATAGTCTTTTCCATATCCCAAAGATTTCATCAGACTGGTTGGTGCATTCCTCAAATGGAGTGGAACCTACATAGCAATCCTATTGTAAACCAAATAATGATTACTTTGCAAAATTAAATTTAAAATTACCCCTGGTAGCGGTCCTTCATGATTTTTTATGCATGCTATAGCTTTTCCATATGCCAAATAAACTTCAGCAGATTTTGGTGCTCTTGATAAGTAAACTGCACATTGCGCCAAAACAACCTAGAATAAAACAATGCAACGAAAATAAGTAGTATTTAAAGTGTTTCATGCTATTTGAGAATCGTTGTACAAGTCTCAGCTGGTCCTGATGTCCCCAAGATACCATTGGTGAACTTAATCTATTCACACTTACATTACACTCTGGCATTCCAATAAATTGGCAAGCACGATGAGCGGAAACTGCTAAATTCAAGGCATTGGAGTCAGCAAGCCCTGTTGAAAATGCGAATAAGTTGATTATTGACGCATTTTCTCTATGTGGTACAATATTAAAAGTAGAATGCATTTGGAATCACTAAAACTATACGTTACCAATATCTTCACTGGCAATTCTGATCAGGCGACGGGCCACAAAACGTGGATCTTCCCCACCTTCCAGCATACGAGCCAACCAGTAAAGCGTAGCGTTGTCATCAGAACCACGTATTGATTTATGGAGGGCGGAAATCATGTCGTAATGTTGATCTCCTATAAAGGAAGCATGTTGAGGCAACTTGACTATAGAATCTATTTACTCATTTTTAATTACCTTTCCTGTCGTATAGCAGATGACTTCTTTGAAAGCATTTCTTCACATTTTCCAAAGTAACCAAGTTAGATTGTTCGGGACTTTTCTGTTGTGATAAACGACCGGCTTCAATACACATTTGCAAACCATTCAGTGCAATTCTAGCATCCCCATCACACAAGCCAGCCAGAGCTTCTATTGCTTCTTCAGAGATACATACGAACTGCAGACCATCTACTGTACTACTTTCTTTACCATTCTGATGCAAACTTTCAACTTTATTCTTGTTTAAACTGGACACTCGGCTATTATTATTTAATGTTTCATCATTGGTTATTTCAACATTGTCAATACATTCTCTTACGGCTCTGACCAAAATTTTCTTCACATTTTCAGAAGTTAGTTTCTCCAATACAATGACCCTGCATCTGCTTAGCAGTGATGAGTTGAGAGAAAAAGATGGATTTTCTGTAGTGGCACCAATCAGAATAATTGTACCGTCTTCAACATGCGGCAAGAAAGTGTCTTGCTGAAGCTTGTTGAAGCGATGGATTTCATCAATGAACAGAATAGTTTTGCGTTTGAACATTTTGCGATCGTTTTTAGCTGCTGTCACTACAGCCTTAATTATAAAAAGAAGATTACAATATCATTCACTTGTCTACTTCAATTGAGGCCTGCCATTCAATGGCATATATTCATTTCGGTCACTTTATAAAAATAGAAATGAAATTGTTGCAATACTCTTGCAGTACGGTTATTGTGCAATATAAATAAATGTAAGCTGATAAAATTATGCAGTCATTAACTTGAGAGTAACAGTAATTCATGTGAACTTATGGTTAAGAATTCAGTAAATATCATAGTACCTGTACATCAGCTTTTCCAGAGTTTGTAGCAGAGAGTTTCACAAAGCGGTAAGACTTGTCTCCAATTGTTCTCGATTTAGTCGCAATTACATTAGCGAGAGTTGTTTTCCCACATCCTGGAGGACCCCACAGAATCATTGAAGGTATAGTGCTGTTTTGCAGAAGTTCATTCAACACGCTGCCATGCGTGGTAACTTGTTCCTGTCCCACATACTTATCCATTGTCATAGGTCTACATTTCTCAGCCAGGGGAACAAAGTGGAATTCCTTACTGCTATCAGTGCTATTTTTGTCATGGATAATCTGTGTTTTACTTGGAGTAGCTATACTAGGAGCCTTTGTATGAACTGAATTTTTCCATGGAGATATCATAGCATGGGTTGTCGATATGCGGGGTTTCTTTGCAGCAGGACCTGCGTCTGAAGATCCCTTGCAATTTTGAGCATGAAGTTGTACAAAATCGGAAGAGAAACGTTTAAAACAAATAGGGCATTCGACAGTTTGCGACATGGTACTATTTCTTTGAAGGGAGTTGTTCTGGTTCATGTGACTCTACCCAAGCTAAATTTTTTTTCATTCGAATAACTTTCTGAATGTGTTCTTTTAACTGTTTTTCTTGGTCCTCTGCACGCCTTTTCCTATCAGGAGACATGGAAGTTTCAACTCTTCGTTTGATTCTGGTTTGGTAGGAATCTCGCGTAATGTAGTAGTAGCTTCCAAAACCAAGAGCTAGAAAGGGTACCGAGAAGGATATAAACTGCCCCCAACCCATTAGCTTGATTAACACAAAATGTGGGAATTAATGCCACACGTGACACTGTATTTCAGCCTAGTAATAAAACAAAAGGCTGAATTTGTATTGGTATTGGACAGACCTGATTTTATTTAGGATAATTTATGTGCAACGCTGATGACCTTCAAATTATCGTAAACGAGTTTATAGTAAAGTTATTCTATATTCGAGAATAAATTACGAATATTCCATATTTATAAGTATTCTAGGGTCGCTGTATTAACACAGCCTCTACTATTCTTCTATCTATTCTGCCAGGACGACAGTGGTAGTGGTCCCTAAAGCTAGAGATTTGTGGTGTAACCTTTGAACTATTTAAAGGATTCCTCAGCCACACATGTTTTACTGCTGCAGTAAAAAGGATATTTACTGGAGTTTTCAGTAAAAGAAAAATGATTGTAAACAAGCCATAAATCGATCAGAAAAAAAAGTAAAAATGATTGTGTGTTATTATAGATTCAATAAAATATGAACACACATCATTTCACTCATATCATATACATTAGTCAATTATCGCTTGAATAATAAAAATATAATTATTTATTTGACATTACACAGGACCAGGTAGTGGGAAAATGCAGAGAAGCGGGAAGTTTGGGCAAAATCATTGAAATTAATCGTCCCAGTTTACTTTACAGTTTCTCATGTCTCTTTTAATAAATAATGGAGAAGTCATGCCATTGCAAAATGATGAGTAGCCTTCTATAGTACATGCTTGATTTTACACAATGACTAACGAGGAGAACGCTTTGACAAATTATCGTTTTGATATACGGGATTTCACAAATTCTCAGACTGAAATATTGCGGCGCGCGTGTTTATCCAGTCGAGGACGAAATAAAAAGTTCACAGAGATATTAAATTCAGAGATCACTCATCAACGGAAGATAGAGGCTAAATACTTTAATAAAATTAGGACTGATCGTGAACATGCGTACAAGAAATATGTTTTCAGGCACTTGCTCAAAAAGATTGGTTTCTCGGATGATCTTAGTTCTCGCCTAAATTCGTGGATTTCTAATTGGTCATTACCGACATTTGCGAAATGGAAGAACAAGAAAGAATCAGAAAAGGCTGATCAGGTTTTTGTATATTTCGAATGTATTCATGCTGTCATATTTATTGTTTTTATCAACTAACACATACTTTTGATGTTCAGTGGTCTGATGTACCTCTCCATGAAGAAATTATAGATTCCAAACACATCATAGCTGGTATGCCATTGAAATGTGAACAATTAAGTGGCTTGGAACGTGTGAAGCGAGCTTTCCTCCCTTCGGTATATGTCCCACCTGAAGACAAAGAAGTGCAACCATATAACTTCAATATGGATAGCCTAAGGTAACCTACAGTTGTATAAGAATGCCTCAGAGCAGGTGAAGAAATTAAATCGAAACATGCATCATCTCTCAAGGTGGACAACACTTGCTACTGGCATTATTGTAGGAGGACTACAAGGTATCCAACATGGCCAGGTTGGTTTAAAGGATTTCAAAAAAGCACAGCAAGGTGATGTTTACGAGTCCATGTGAGTAGCATTTTGAGAATCTTTACTGCACTAAAAATCTCTTGAATAAAAAATTTCCATATTTTCAGGTATTCGGCTATTCGATCAAAACATAATGTTTTCATTAAAACCTCCATAAAATATGGTTATAGATGGGCATGGAGAGCCACCTTAATATATTCAGTGATGTATGTTGTTAGTCAGTCACTCACTATTTATAAGATGAAAGACCAAGCAAGCCATTACATGATTGGGGCTGGTGCTGCTATAGCTCTATATAAATGGACCAGAGGTCCAGTTGGAATGCTTGGCTATGGATTGATGGGTTCGATGATGATTGGTGCACCAATAGGATTCTTTTTCGCCACACTCAAACTCAATCCGAGGCCTGCATACTATTACAGCACGGTCGACAGCAGATACAGTGGTTCACATCACGAATCGAACTGGACTCCAGAAAAAGTGTATCTGAGCCAACTGAGATTGCTTGCTTTACTGAACTTGATCCGTACACAGTTCGAGGTAGCAGAGAGCAATGTATATCATGATTTATTTAGAAAATAAATAAAAAATTGAACAACACTGGAATCTCTCAAAGCAAATACATAGTGGTCAGACTCGTGAAATAGCACGTAAATATTCAAGTGCAACAAAAAGTACTGAAGGGAGATTTATTATTTTATATTGGTATTTATTTGATTGGCAATCAGTTGATTAAGTGAACCTCAATACTATCATCTTTCTAGCATTGTGTTGGTGTACCCTCAGAATAAATATTCTCTTTTTGAGTAGTCCTGGGTTTGAAAAAAAACCTGTAACCCAAGTTACTGCTGAAAGGATAATGGGAAACAATAGGCCTCGAGAAATTATTATACTAGTTAGCAGTTCACAATGTATGTAATTGCAACAATCCACCCACGTAAGAAGAAATAAGCTAAATTCCAACTAACCAAGAGTAAGCATGTGGTACCTGATTTGGCTTTTATAGATAGCACACAAGTAACGGCAGTAATCATCATACAGTCAGCCATTATGTGCCTGTAATGTCATTCCTCCAATCGGAACAGAAACTGCATGTAGTCTTGCATGAGATGGAATGCCGTTATTCCCTGATTGCTCGTATGGCCAATCTGGTTCAGCAGAGACTTTCCTATTTTTCTTAACTGCTTTACCTGCTGTTGCTGCTTTGTACCACAGACGTTGTGAAATTCGACTTAATCGAACTCTCGACTGTCTTCCAGTAGAACTAAAAGATCTCTCAAAACAAGATAAAAGAAGCTTCCACCATCCAAACAGACAGCAAGCGAAGAGTCGGGGAACCGACCACTTTCTGCTCCTGCTTCCTCGACCAACAAACCGCAAGAATGCAGTCACAAGAATTATCATGATTAATATGAATGTCAATGTGGACGAAACAGAGTGAAACAGAATTGGAGCTCCATTTTTAAACAAAGTTTTGGCCTTCTCCGCTCCACGCCGTTCCCAGGAATGGATAATACCTTCTTGCTGGTTCTTCTGTCGATATAACAACAAGCTTTTTTGTTGGACGGCTTTGTTATTAGCTTGCAACTGCTGGTGAAAGATAGAAAAGATAAAGTGAAGCAAGGGGACACAGCAAACGCAATAAATAAACCTGTTTAGATTGCATTATGATTATCATCGACCAACATGGTTATCTAATAATCTATCTCAGTATTCTAAAATTTTGAGAAATTAATGTCCAAACTGTTCCCATAGTTTATCGGAGTGACACAGGGTGGAGCATGTGGTTGCTAACAGCGCTAAATTATCTAACACTCGTGTTTTACCTAAAACATATTAGAGGATACTTTTGATAACTATTTGTGATGTCATTCTTCTGATTCCCTTGTGATTTATTATCAACTCAAGGAGAGGAACATATTTTCCTTAAACATTGGTTTGCTCACTCGTTGGACTTTTTTGCTTTTGAAGTTAATCATTCCGTGTTGGTAAATTTTATAATCATACAGAAAAAATTTGATGCAATGCAGTGTAGCTAAGAAAACTTACTTTGTGTAAGAGATCACCATTCTCATCCAAGCTCAAAAAATCAATAGAGAGAAGACGCTGATGTTTCCACTGATTATCCTGAGAATCATTCAGAGGTTGGCTCCGTGCCCATGCGAGACTTGGACATGCTGGCAGTGGTAAGTATTGTGGTTCACCAAGATGTGATGCGAGGACCTTGCAAACAGAACGCAAATCATGGATTCGACAGTTCGTGAAAATTAGGAAAGCAAAGACTCACCTTAGAATATTTAAACAGTCGATTTCCATCAAGTCTTCGCGGGAGCATGTCTTCTTCAATCAGTGGAAGAGAATTTGTAGCCATAAAGCTCTTACTGCCGCTCTCATCAGGATTGAGGGCAGGTGACAGTATGTCCTGAAAATGTCGTCATTTCATTAGAAAAACACAGAACAAATAAACAGGCCTCGGGGGAGAGTTAAAAGAGTTACTAGATTATATAAACAAGATACAGAAAAATATGAATGTGAAATATGAACATGAGATTTATTTATCCAACACAAATTAGATTTTCATATCGAATTTACCACTCTGAGCAGAGGCAATTGTAATTTTACAGTTGATTTTGTATTGATCCACTGCTCACGTTTGTTGAATTACTAACGGCTTGCAACAGAAATACAATTAATTTATATTAACCCAAAAATGCTTATCAGTGCCATACATTAAGGCCGTCAGCATTTCTAAAAATACACATTTCATTATTCACTGTTGTTTGATACCATTACTATTACCGTACTATACATAAATTATTTATGAATTTCAATTGTTATGATTTCTTGAGGGGATGCTCATTAATCACAATTGGCATTTCAATATCACTTCCAGACGTCATCCATAAATGTATTTGTTATTTTTAGACTGTCTATTCCAGTGATTGACCCTTATATAAGAATAAATTGCAATTTCACTCTTACGTGTACTGTATACTGCAGCAGGGCATCTAATAACCAAAAACACTCCTTCACCATATGGGCACTATCGAGGCAATTGGAATCGCCATACACTGCAATCCTTCCCCCACCAGGACTAACCTATACAGATAAAAATAAATTTAAATGTATTTGCAAACTCCTTTGAAAATACATGTTCTGAAGCAGAATTCGGAGGAATACCTGGTGGAGACCAAGAATTGCAACATCATGAACCGGGGGTTCTTTTTTTCCAGTTAAAATTTCCACCGCTTGATTAGTGAGCGTTTGTTTTATGAGTATACTGTTTTCTCCTTCTGGAAACCTGGCAAGGTTACTGCCTGAAGCGTAGTACATGTCGTGCGCGCCAAGGGTGAAATCGCCATCATAAACATGGTCTGAAAATGCGATTCCATAAGGAGCCAGTAGTAAATTCAAGGCAGGCACGTTGCTGCCTCCTGTTTCCGGCATCCACCATCTCCTCGTGTTCTCGTCAAAGAATTTCACTTTTTCCATTACCGATGTGTTATACCATTCCCCAAACACTGTTAAAAGATTGAAAAATATATACAGTGAACAAACAGGGAATGTATATGCTAGCTATATAGATCTTTGGAAACATAACCTATAGATAATGTGGACATATTTAGATGAATAGTAGCAGTAGCCGGTCTTCTACATGTCAATCAAAGTTCAGACTATATTGATATTATATGTGATCACCTATGACATTTAATCCTTCTTCGTAAACATCCCT
Source organism: Halocynthia roretzi (assembly GCA_013436055.1). NCBI lineage: Eukaryota > Metazoa > Chordata > Ascidiacea > Stolidobranchia > Pyuridae > Halocynthia > Halocynthia roretzi. The sequence continues at coordinate 401,782 of QRAM01000025.1, read as the reverse complement.
TTTCAGTTTGGAGATTTCTCCCGGAAAAAATTCCTCCTCTGGGTCAACTATCAACAAAGCACCATATTCCGAAGCGTCGAAACAAGTATACGGAGTGCCCAAAACTTCGATATAGTACCCAGAATTTCTCATGTGCTGATAAAGATCACGAAAGTTTGTGTGGATGTGATCTCCGTTCCAGTCCAGTGGATCGTTCTTCATGCGTAGATTGTCACGAGGAAAATAACCTGAAAATTCATAGTACATATATTATTCTTTATCCTCAATAGTTGCCGTGAAAATCGTTCGCAAGATTGCAAAGAACCTATTTGTCAATTATCATGTGAAAGAATATGTAAGTTATGCATGAATTGATTTTATTGCTTCGTTACCACTTAAATGGACAGAATATTTAAAAGTGTGTGTGTGTTAGATACAATAACTCAAATCATCTCATGCTTGAGTTAATAAATAAGAATTTCCAAATTGTAGGTTCATGTAAAGTGTTGTATAGTGAGGTGTATCTATACACTTATATATGCTTGGAATAATACTATATTATTGTATCTCCATATCCTACCATCAGACACATGAAGTGTATTATGCATATCATGCACGGGTACATTTTCATACACAAGAATCGTATGCAAATCACATGATATGAAGTATAATCAAGTTTGAATTTCTCTGAGGTCTCAGGATATGATGCAACCTAAGACATCGACTATCTCCAAAAGATATATATTTCCACAAATAACATCTTGTAATTTGAGTAGCAACTAACAGTAATCTAAAGCGGCAAACCTCGACTACGGTATAATCATTATGGCCTGTGGGCCCATAATCCAGTATTATCGAGCCGAGAAAACATCTAAATATTCCAGTTATGTAATATTTTTTAGGAAAACATACTTGAAAGAAGCCTTGTACCACCTCTCAGGTCCTAAATTATGACTTTATTCATTAAATAATTAAAAAATAATTAGCTACAATGCACTTCAATGTATAAAATGACTAGCACTGATAAAGTAGCTAGGAAGTTGATATTTCTCTCCCAAAGGCGGTAACATAATGCTTATAATATGTCAGTGTCATGTAAGTTTGGTGTTTCAACTGGAATTTTTCTGCCGACGAGGCATATTTATGTATTCTATGATGCAACGCTTACTAATCTTAGGAACTATAGACATTATATTATATTCATTCTTCACATATTGTTCCGAATAAGCAGTTCCCCTGTGACACAATATTCAATGAACTGCAAGAGTACAATAACATGTTCAGTGGAATATGCAAGCAAACCAACTGTGGTGAATATGTTTTTTCAATTGCACAGTGTAAGAACAAACAGTTTACAGTTGCTTTGGACTCAGTAGTGATATGTCACACTGCTACTATCCAAAAAAACACTATCATTACTGACGTCAACATTCCTGAACAAAAACGAAACTACCAAAACATTTATCATACCATTATTTCATGTATATTGTTTGCACGACTAGCATCACGATTACTGGATCCACAACAACAAGCATTCATCAATCAATGCTTTCTACACTGAATGGTTTATACAACGGTTATTTTGAATTACTAACAACATGAAGTGAATTCGATTCAAGCGGACATATCTTCACGTTACGAAGCTCTCTGGTAACGTCTCATATAACAACAAGGAATGGTCAATACACTATAGAAGTGCTCCCGACTTATGATCGGGAATAGTTCCGAGAAATACTTCATGAGTTGAAGATATCATTGAGTCCAAAATACAATTAACCTTTGGTAGGTTGAGCTGTTTCCATATGCTCGCAGGGATATTTAATGCTAAATACTCACCAATGGACATGGACTAATAACAGTGTAAAATATTTCATCATTGATATCATCGAATATTTCAACAACCAAATACCTGGAGGATATCTCAGATTGTGATACTGATCCCAAAGCAGCCTTTTCCCCCTAGGTGGTGTTGGTATTATCTTGACCCTGACAGGAAGTTTCAGTTTGGTGATCAGGCCACCGTTTTCATCGTACATCAATATGTTGTCCTTGTCGTAAGTTCTTTCAGGAGCAGGTGAGACTATTGTCAGCTCGACGTGACCCTGTGCTTCTCCCTCCCACTGAGATGCTTTGGGCGACACGGACATAGAGAGGGCTAGGTAGCCTGCCCATGGCCACAGGGTTTCAGAATGGGAAAATGCCACCTTGAAAAATTTAAATGAGTTGATTTGCATGTGTAACAAAATTCAAGATAAAACTGAAAAAGATAAAGTAACATAATAACAAAAATACAACTGTGAAGTTGGTAGGTTGGAAACATTTAAAATTGAACAATTCTTCAATGAAATTCAACCCAATACATCCAACATACTCACAGGTTTAAAGATTCTTTTCATCTTAATGTCAATTACCCTAAAAAGCAGATATCACAAACCTCAATATATTCCCCAAATTTATCTGAATAAGGTCTCCAAACAGGACGATCTTTTATGTGTCCAGAGACTGCCATCCCATTCAAAATGGTTACATTGATAATAGTCGGCATTGCCCCATAGTACATGGGTTGCGTGCAATAAGGCCACATGTAAGGACACTCCGTCAGATCGATGTAGCTTGGTACAAGGCTTGCTTGAGGAATGTAACTGTTCAGAATCTGTTTAAAATTTCATAGTCATAAATTCATTCAATAATATTTATGGCAAAGTTAAATAAATATCATTACCTGATATGCCTTGATCAAGTCTAATTTACCTTGCCCCTGTTCAAACATATTAACTCCATCAAGGCGTTTAGCAGATGCCATTAGTGCCTGTAAAATGAATATACTCTGTACTTTGTAATATCATCTTTCAATATATGAATTAAAGTGAATGTGGAAGGCACAAGGCACACTTCCTAATACAGTTCAACTAGTACACAAAATAGAATTATCTAACCTGCTTCATGCTTGCCGGATTGATGAAATGTCTTTTGTCCTCTGGGACTGAACTGTAAAGCAAGGTGACAGCACCTGCGACCACTGGCGACGCAACACTAGTTCCTGACAGCGACCTACATCCACCGTTCAAACCAAGACCTCTGACAGTCGACCCATAAGTGACGATGTCTGGTTTTATCCTCCCATATCCAGACGGCATCTCCCAGGTGGTCATACCACGAGATGAAAACCTGGCTATGTTGTCGTCGTAGTCAATACCGCCAACGCCGATAACATCCATCTGATCCGCTGGATTATTCAATGTTCCTGGAAAATGTTTATTGTTAGTCAAATAAGAGCAAATTAAATGTTGAATATTTAAGTTTAATAACTCAAATCCAATATTGCTAACTTTAACTGCCAATTTTTACATCATTATCCCTATATATAAGGCATGGATACTTCAGATGAATTTTTCTTAAGAATATATAATGAAGGATTGCACAGATCCTGTTATCTTAAATGACATATTCAGTAATTGATGGAAAATGATTTTCCCAGTATGTGTTTATTTTTGACAAAACGATTTCCTGCTGAGAAAATTCAATGCTTAGAGCAAAACAGTAAAAAATTTAATAATTGTCCAAAAGTACGAAATTTTAAGGCAATAAATATAGGTTATACAACTGAACTGTATAATTAAAATTCTTCTGAGTCTTGTGACTTAATTAATGGATAAGGAGTCTTTATGAGAAAATTCATTCCTGAGAGAGATACAAAACAGAAACAATGTACTGTAGCTAATAAAGTCATCTAATATTCAAACAACTGAATGAAGGTGGACATGTAAAATCTCATGAAGAGCATGTATACATAAATATATAAACATAGTAATTCTCCCAACACTCACAAGATAATTAAAATGTGATGTTCGGGTATTTTATCTATTAAAAAGTTTTTAACCGACGCGATGCCAACTGGTGAAAGTAGTTGTCTTAGCCTAATACAAGCACAAAGTGCACAAGACACCCTCTTTTGTAGTATAGTATATATTAATAGGAATTATAATATAACCATAGTGAAACAGTATAAATATTACTTCGTTCAACAAACACAGTTTACCATATAAAGGTCCATCATTTCCAATAGCAGACACCATAATAATACGGTTAGCAGTCAATTCCCAGACTTTGTCTACAAAGGGAAGGTCTTTGAAGTCAGGCCCACCAATGCTAAGATTAAGTATGTTGACTTTGCGTAGAATGGCATAATTGAAAGCGTCCAGGAACCAGGATGTGTACGAAACCTGGAATATAAAACCCACATAAATAAAGAATCACAGCAAGTATATATCACGATATATATATGATGGTATCAAATATTTTACTTGGTTATTTGTGAAAACTCTAAAAACATATAGCTCCGCATCTGGAGCTAGGCCAGGGCAATCTTTAAAAGTGCTTCCAATTACGCCAGCCACAAACGTTCCATGACCCAGGCCGTCATCGAGCATTTTTTCATTGGTCCAGTTAGTACGTTCCTTGACATTCCTGAAATTTGGGTTGTTTTCAGGTAGGCCAGTGTCAAAAATGGCAACTTTGACGCCAGCACCGGTGAAACCAGAATTCCAGAGCAACTCGGCTTCAAGAACCTAGAACAAAGCACCAGGAAAATTCAGCAATATATATTAAGTACTGTAATACTACTAAAGCAACAAAACAAGATGAAAAAATCAGTATGTCACACCATAGAAAAGTAAAAAACTGTCCACAAACGCACATACCTGAGTGATTTGCTTAGGTAAAACTCGAAGAAGGTGTCGTGAATGCAGAGGTTGTTCATCGTCTTGTTCTTCGAGAAAAAGAAATTTACGAGAGTGGAAGACATTGGTATCACTGTCTTCATGTAGGTTTTGCTGTGGTATCCAACTGTTAAGATTTCTCGTCAGTACTTTTTCTGGCATAACATGCTTCACACGGACATGTTCCAAGAGGTGCTGACAACCCTGCAAATATCACAATTAGTGTGAGATTATTACTAATTCTTATTCCAAAATATGACATATTGAATGTAGTTATGAAAGCTATCATTACTGCAAATTGTCGAATTATAACATGGTCATCCATGCCACAATAATGAAAATACACAGGATTAAAAATAACCTGTGATTAATACAATTCATATTCATGTCTATCTGGGATAACCATACATACTTTTGTCTCTCAATTTGAGAAAATAAGTGATAGTAAGTAACAAGAGAAAAATAAAATTTGCGAAAGATATGCAAAGAGCTTCTACCTGTTCCGCTTTCGTAGACTCAATCTGAATAAGTTCGAAATCACTCGGATACAAGGATGCCGGATTGTCGCGATCAATAAATCCCCAAAACGAATGCGAGATCCCACTGTCATTCATACTTGCATGAACAATATTCCTTCTGTATTCCTCATCATAGTAGCCATCAAAGGTTACGATGTACTGATTTTTTACATCCCTGACAGAAAATCTAACATTGGCTTCAATTTTTTCCACATTGTAAATGTCTGAATTATTTTTGTGTGACAATTTCTTCTTTATTTTGTCCCTACTTTGCTCAACCCTGCATGAGCGAGCAGAAGCCCTGTTTATATGTGCAAAAAAGGAGCTGCAGTTACCGGAGTCATTATTAGATTTTCTGCGATCCAGCGGACAACATTGATTATTCGGAATATTGCATTCAAATTTGACTGGCATAGAATGGTGCTTATCCAATACAGGTGAACTAGTAGTTATGTACGTATGTAGAGCATCATATGATGCATGGTATCCACCAAAATAAGAACATTGCATAGTATTGTACATTTGGGTAAAGTCAAACTGCAGCAGGATGAGCAAATATATGCATATCCTACACATGGTCAGAGTGAGGTTTTGGCGATGTTTTCGTTGCATTGTTTTGCACCAGATGCATTGATCAGATTGAGGTCCATTCACCCTTTCATAGGAAATAAGCCATCCAGATAAATAATTGTCGTTGCTATTGCTTCTACAAAGACTTACTATATTAAAAATGAATGAAAATTTAGATTATTAGATGGAGAACTTGCTTTTATAATAAAGTCATCATTTTGGGTGTATGAATGAGCACTTTACTAGTTACCAGATGAGCAGAAATAGCTATATATTGAGCACAATGACTCCATAGCACTGCTAATCAAAACTGTATCGCTTCATGAACACAATATTGCTCCTGGTAATAGCAGATTTTGATATGACCTTTTACTAACTTTTATAACGTCAATTTGGCAACTGATCACATATACATAGGTTGTTACTTGAAATAAAAAAATCAGATAACGAAGAGTAGAGAACAACTTGATGTGTTCGTAAATCAGTAAATCTATTAAATCAGTACACGTACATTGCTGTACATTACTCTAGGTAAGTTTGCCAAGCAAACAATATTGTGTATAGACAATATCCAAATCTCATGGTGTCCAATTTTCCTGAACGAATCGTGAACTTCGAGATGCACACACGTATATGAATGTCATGCAACAATATATACATGCATACAAATCACATCAGCTCAATCTGAATGATAAAACTACATTTTTAAGTATTGACATCGATGATTAGAATTCGAAAAAAATACGTACACTTACTACAACAATATTATTGCTCACTTGGAAAAAACAATGCCTGTGATGATACTGCAGTAATGCTAATCCAGTATTTTATTTCACTCTACACCAACAGCACAGACTTCGCGCTCCATTCCATCACGATGATCACATAAGCACGTGATCACAACATGGATGTACTCTACGTACGGAACTTCGAAAAACCAGTACACGAATCACATAATGGTTAAATTTGATTATTAAAAAGTACAGTTATAGATATCCCGTAGTTAACTCGACAGCGTATGTTTTCTGGGATATATATTCCTATTATATTACTGTTTTCTCATTGTTCATTGTACACTGCATCCAAAATGAAGAGGGTAGTGATTACCGCCAAAGTTATGTCCAAATGCTCAAAAAAGATAGTTAAAACCAACACTTGAAATATAAACAATAACATTACGACACTAAATTTGATTAATAGATTTGATGTCACTGGTATCAGTGGTTTGGAATAATGTTCTGCATCAATGCCCCATGTTTCTTTCCGCTTCATGTGTTCGTAGTCTGCAGTAGACGAGCGCACTAACTCAGCTTTCCCTGTCCCGGCATTGCGTTGCCTTAAACTTCGGTATCATGGCTGTCGTCATTTCCTCCACAACTCCGCGTTCAACTCCAGCAGTTTACGAGAACACGAATGGACGAAAGGACTACGAGGACAGTAGCGACGAGGAACCAGGTATTGCGTTATCGTCAAGTAATATTAGGGTTTCGTAGTAAAAAACGAGGTGCGTTTTGGCCACCGTACCAAATTTACTTGTTTGTTTATTATAATTTAAAACACCTTGAACGCCCATATTCACCTCACAAACGAAATAATAAGATGGAATGGCACAAATTTGAACCCACATGCAAATATTGAATTTGTTTTTCAGAAGTCCGAATGCGTGTTGGAGACATGTTCCAAGCCAAGGTGTCACCATGGGACCCAAGTAATTTCCAAATTTTGAATATGTAGAATAGTAATTATAGCTGTGGAGTAGATCATAAAATATCCGACAATGTGAATCTAGCACATTATACTCTTATCAACTTCAAAATTGAATGTTATGACTCCACTACACCTACATAGGTTTGATCCTAATCATTTTTTTTTTTTGTTAAGATTCCAATAATCCCGATGCTCCAGAGGGAATGCGTATTTGGACTCCTTCCCATAGCCTTCCTGATGAAAAAAGTAAAAGTTACCTCTGGTTGTTGCAGGAGCTTTTAAGTCGATAATTGATTTTTTTTTTTAAGTTGAAGAATATTGTAAATTGGCCAAAGAAAAACATGGGTATAACATAGAACAGACTTTGGGAATGCTTTTCTGGCACAAGCATGATATCGATAGAGCATTGAAAGATATGTCCAACTTCACGCCAATGCCAGGTAAAAGTATTCATATTGTTATTTGATTAAATTCTGGACCTTGTGTAACCTCCATTCCATTTCCAGATGATTGGTCAGTAGAAGATAAAGTCCTCTTTGAGCAGGCGTACACTTTTCATGGAAAATCATTTCGACGAATACAGCAGTTGGTGAGGTTTTCTTCTTGTGCAGCACCTCAAAAATTGTAATAAATATTAAATTATCTTTTTATGTAGCTTCCAGACAAAGAAATTGGCCAACTCGTAAAATATTATTATGCATGGAAAAAAACAAGGACAAAGACATCTCTGCTGGACCGACATGCTCGAAAGTTTAACAAAGCAGCCGATAATGCTAGGTGAGATGAGAAGGCAGAGCAGATATTCGATACCTGAAACATGAAGTTTTTAAAACGCAGTGGAACACAAAGTTTTACTTGAAAAAAATATTTACCTTTTTAGTGATGAATCTGATGAAGGAAGCCATACCACATACTTGCAAGGCAAATCTCATGAAATGAAGGTGAAACGCAGTTCAAAAATTATCAATAGTTCACTTCAGTTGCTGTGGCAAAATATTTTCTTTATTCAATATCGCAATTCAGAATGCAATGTTTCTTAAAAAAGTTTTAATTGGCATCTGCAGAAGTCGAAATGTATTCTTTAACGTTGCGGTTTACATGCTTATAAGCTGCTTATTTGAATTTCAGTTAATGCCTGTCAAAACAGAACATCACAAGGATGATGATTCCGAGATCAAACACAAGCTACCGAAAGGTCTGATCAAAGAATAACACTAGCATCATCTATCGTACAAAAACGTTATGGTATTTACACTTTATACTTCTTTAAGGAATCTACTTGGACTTGAAGAGTCTGTCAGAAATATCAAACTATCAGGGAGGCTCAGAGAAGTATTTAAAGAAGCTTGAAAATGAAATCTGTGAAGTCAAAAGTAAAGTGAGAAGGGCTATCAATCATCATGTTTAGACAACGATTTAAATTTTACAATCGTTGATCATATTAATTTAATTTGTTACAGATTCAACTCGATAAACAACACTGGGGAACGTTATGCGATCAACTGAATGGAATATCAAAATACGACATCATCCTTAACAGCAGTGTAAGAGAGGAAAAAGAACAAACGCCGATATGGTCGCAAGAAGAATTACTGCTTGCTGTGCAAGGTATTTCATTCCATTGCATTACTTTCCCTGTACACAGGTTTCGAATATTTATTCAAGCTCCTTTGTGTCCTAATAAAAATCACACAGGTGTCAGAAGATACGGGAAAGACTTTCAAGCAATATCTGAAGTCCTCGGAACGAAAACAGCAGCCCAAGTGAAAATATTTTTCGTCAGCCAAAGAAGGCGATTCAATTTAGACCAGGTGTTTCAAGAGTATGAAGATGATGCGGAGGCCGGGAATCGGGAGGCGACGCACGATCACAATGGTGAAAGTACTGCAGATAATGAAGAAATAAGTCAGTGATGAAATACAAAAGTTGACGGTTCCTCTTTACAAAGTGATGATGTTGCTGTGAATCTCTGACCATTGTGTTTTTACAATGGTACCTCAAACTGTTCATATCAACTCGAATACTGAATTTTTATGAAATGCCTTGCCTTCTCAACTTCAGTTTTCCTTGAATTTGTCTGTACATGTATAGTTTATAGTAGCATAGGAATCCATTTTGTTTGAATCATTAAAAGGAAATCCAATCCACATGCCTCTCTTTTCTACTCATAATCAGAAGTAGGATTCCTTAGTCAGCGGTCTGAAATGTGGTTGGAATATCATCTGTTGCAGTATCATGACTGTTTTCTTCTGTCACCGTTGGCGGATCCTCAGTACTATCTGGTTCTTCTTCTGATTCATCTTCCTCTTCGCTGTCACTGGTTCCGTCAGAATCACTGTCATCCTCTGTCTTGTTTTTCCAAGTTTTAGCCATAGCAAGTAGCTTAAGGTTGGGCTGGGCTGCTTCATCCTCAGGGAAAATATAATCATAATATTCTTCCCAACCAGCATCCACCTAAAGTGTTTGTAAAATGATTCTCATTATTATCTATTGCAAATGAGACTATGTATGTATTATGTGACGATAAATAACTAAACGAATTGTGCCAGAGAGCCCAAGTTATCCCATATTTGATACAGCACCAATACGCCTTGTTACTCTACATTGACACCACATCAAACAAAGCAGTTATATTACAAACATTTCAGGAGCGAGAGAAATTACCAATAGGGAACACTAGGACTGTGGGAAACAGCAGTTAGTCTATTAAAAAGGGTCTCAAGTGTAGCATGGAAAACTTTAGATAGACTTAGCAAAATTACTGGGTCATCTCATTGTTAAAGCTCTCTAGACATATCTGATACCCACTTAGTTAGAGCAGTGGAGTATTAGCATTGAAATTTAATCAAAAGACAAAGTGTTTTGATGTAGTAACATGTAAAAGATAAAATTTACTTACCCCTGATTCCATAACAACCTTTCTGCGTTTCTTGACTTTCTTAGGAATTTGCTTCTCGATTTGTTGTATTGTTTCTTCATTTCCATGTTCAACCTAGAGCACACACTTTATTTATTTCAAACATAATAATGATGATGTATAATAAAAGTAGGGAATCCTTGAGACAGGAAAATGATTTCAAGGGTTGCTAGACCTTCATTTTAGGCAAAGGATGCATGGTTGAAAATTGAAATTATTAAAGGGGCAGATAACTTAAAGTATCCACAAACCCTAAAGTATTGCTAATCTGCCACTGTCAATCCAAGTTTGAGCCATATGAAATCTTGTATAGAACATCATAGTAAACATCTTACCTCAAAGTTTTTCCAGGCTTCTAAAATAAGAAGTCTTTCCTCTTTTTCTTCCACATTTTTCATTTTATTGTTTGCTTCCTTATATATTTGCCTGACCAAAATTGTCAAATATTTTCAACTCTGGTATATGTATCACCAAAGAAAATAGAACTTTACCTTGCCCTGTTGAAGCCATCATCATCCCCTGTAGACATCTCAAATGTAGCAAAGCTTAACCAAACCTTCACGTGCTGAGTTCTCTGCAGCAGCCGCCTGTAAAGCTTTCTTGCATTTTCATATTCTTCCTGCTCCATTTCAAAGTCAATATAGGCTTTCCATAAGACCTGTGAGAATAACAATTCCAGTGTATTTTGATATTTTACCATCCTAAAATAAAATAAGAAGCCTGTACCTCAGGCATATCCATTCTAGGTTGGTTGACAGCTAATTCATAAAGGGCCCGAGACCTCTCTGAATCACCCAACAGTGTTTCAAGTTCAGCATAGCGACACCAAGTTGTGCAGTTGTCTGGACCAAACTCTAAAAACTTTTCATATAACACCCGGCATCTATCAAATTCCCTGAGCTGCAACTCCAGTTCGATGTAGCCCCGGAACAAGCGAGCTTTTGGACACTTCCCAATGGAAACACCCTAGAAATGCAAGGAATGGCAAGTTGAATGTCAGTGGTTGCTTAAATAGAGAAATTTATTTACAAACTAAAGATAAAAAAAAACGGCATTTACTAGTATTCTTCGAGCTTGTTTCAAATCCCGCTGCCTGACCTCAAAGTGGGCAAACATCAGCCATACCTTTGCAAATGTGAATGTTTTATGTGGAATCACCTCCAAAATAGCTTTGTACACTTCCCTTGCCCTATCCATATCCTGCAATGTAAATAATTGTAGAACCTCAATGTCTTATCATCATTTGTTTACATTGATGGAGTTGTAAATACTGTAGCACTAACAAACAGCATGCACAGCTGTTGAGAGGTGGAGATACCTAAAATACAGGCACCACAAATACTAAATATAAAACTATCATGTGGTATATATGTATGTCAGTGGGCACACTCTATGCCTAGATGATCCTCAGTGGTCTGGGGTGCAGGCTTCAAACCTGTAGCTGATTAACGTCAGAGTGGTTCAATTCCACCTTCTGGGCGTAGAATTGTATCTTTATGGAATTTAACCAGATATACAAAGGACTTATGAACAGCAGTGCGAAACAAATTTGTGAAATTGCAAGTATTTTTAAATTCAACCTTTGCCGCCAGTTCTTCATACATGGCATAATTTATCCACAGATAAATGTATCTCCTCCAATGCTTCTTTTCAGCCACTGGAGGGACATTTGAAATAGCACGTTCATACACTTCTCTGGTGGTTTCGTGATTTCCTTCTTCCTCAGACAAGCGAAGATAATCGAACCACGCGTCATAGTTCAGTGGATTTTCCTATGTTAATTCAAATTGCTTCGTGAATATAAAAAATTATGTAATCCATAAATAAATAGTAACAAATGTATTTCGCGAACACCTAAGCTAAATTGAGAACAACACGTTTATTCAACTTACCTTGACTTCCTCCTCGTACTGGAACTTTCTTTTGCTCACAATAACATTCTCGATGCCTGCACGATTTCCGAATTTTTTTTCAAATATGGTGTAAGCCTTGAATACTTCACCTGCATCTTGCTTGTTAAGATTATCCAAGGCATATTTGTAAATCACGCGAGCCCGATCAAACTGTATTACAAAACGAATAAAAATAAATGGAATTAAATAAGGATAAACTGATAGGGTTAACAGAAATTAGTTTTTTTTTTCAAGAATCTATGCATAGGTATAGGTAATATGGTGTATTAATAGCTTTCTTACGGGGTGAAGGTTTAACCAAATGAGAGGCCTGTAACGAAGTGTATTTGCAGGGCCGCCAATTTCTGGTTAGACCGTGGGTAATTCAAGAAAATTAGAAACTACGATTACATAAATAAGAATTATGCAATATATGTTCACCGTTGAACGAAGCATAGTGCTAAAAAAAACTGTACATTTGATAATTGGATCTGATACCTGAAATTACCAGACAAAAAAATAATACCGATGGGCCCATAGCATTCCCTACTCTTGTTACTACGTTACTTACTGACCAAATTTCTTCTGAATCGAGCTCCAATAACAAGCATAATTTCATTCATGAAATGTGAACTCAAATACTAAATGTCTCTTAACTCACCTCTTTTTGCCGTTCTTCAAACTTTGCGAAAGCAACATATAGGGATTCATCCATGTGGTCCTCACCATAAAATTCTATGGCTCGTTCAAAGATCTGAAGGACAAGAATGAACAATGAAACAAACCTTACAGATACCGAGGTCACAATTCTTTGCCGATCATGACTTCTAAATATTTTTTATCTTGTGTATCGCTAAAGTATATATCAAAATTAGTAATTTTACCGTTCTTGCATTAGAAACGTAGTTGAATTTTTCTTCAAATTTAGCATATTTGATCCAGTGCTTCACAATGGGATGCACATAAACAAGTGAATATAAAGTCAAGGAAACAATTAAATACATTCTTATTTTGAATACTTGCTGTTTTAAACCGTATGTGGTAACATTGAACTATCATTTACTTATTGAATACCCAGCATACAGAATACAGAATATAATATATGAATATCCTTATTTTAAATTGAAGGAAAAGGATATATCTTTCATGAGTTCTTCTTGCTCTGTCGACTTCTTTGTAACGAAGTTCGAAGTTAATATATGACTGCCAGGCCTGAGAACAAATATTGCAGAGGGGTTATTCATGTCCGATGCTAAAATATATTTTCAGGGGCGTGGATAAATTTTTGGGTTACTAGAGTCAATGAAAAAAGTACCGACTCCGACGAAATGTAGATTTTAATACTACAATTGTACAACATTGAATCCAACCTGTTCATCTGGTTCCCATTCCATCCATCTTTCGAAGACTTGCCTACATCCAGCAACGTTGCCTAGCATCTCCTCCATGTATGTGTACTTATACCTAAATATTAATACATCCATAACGCAGAGAAACTTCATGCCAACTTTTCAATAAAGAGCATTGAATATAAATATTATAATGTTTTTTACAATATTTTACAGTTATATAGGATCCATTTTTTTTTGAGAGGCAGGACTAGAATCTTATGAGATCATATACCCCAAGTAATTAACTAATGGAAATGTGGGTCCATCACATAGCGACAGGGGAACGAACATCTCTGTTTGGTCACTTAAAACTGAAATAGTATATATTAAAGTTTAGCAGAAAATACTTTAACAGGGACTAGGAAGAAAATAAAATTAAAACTAGCAAGCATGTGTGAAATATATGAACCAGGATTACCATAACTGATTTGCTCTCGGTAATATTGTCACTGCTCGGTCCCACACATTTCTAGCATGATTTATCTGCTTATTCCTCATTTCCATCTCGGCATATTTGAGCCAGAGTGTGATGTTGCGATACTCTACATCCAAGGCTCGTTCGTACACGGATCTTGCTCTGGAAGATTAACTTTTAGGGTAAATAGGGAAAACAATACAGTACATGAATACAAGTTGTAGTACAGAAAGAAAAAAAAAAGAAAACCTTTGGATTTCTTTCATATTATCTTCAAACGAAGCATATTTCATCCAATTCTGAATAGAACATCTGTTCTTCCTGATGTTGTCTTCAAATGTCTGGGAAAGTAGCGGAGTTTTAGAAGGACAATGAATTAGTATAATTCTATCGAAATATATATGTGGATAATCACCTTTCTCCTTTTCAGTTTATATTCTTCTAGCTCATCTGGATCACTGATCTTCTGCTTGGGCGGCTATATATATATAAAAATTCAAATGATACTGCGTGCAAAGAGTTTTAGCATACAAAATGTTTAAAATTTAAGTTAATAACAGTAGCAAATTTTTTGGGAAATTGGCACAAAATAATATTGAGGGGAAGAACAATTACCGGTGCAACAAGTTCCAGTTCTCTTTCCTTCGCCTCACGAAGGAGCTGCTCAGCTGTGATCTGAACTGGAGCTGGAGCCTTATTTTTCACCTGACATACAAATGAAAATATAATGAGTTTGGAAACACCAATTATGGTACATAATATCAATCTTGACTCAAAATTTCAAACCTTTGCCACTTTGGGCATCTTCTGTTTTCCTCCCATTGTTGGTTCAATCATTTTGACTTAGAAGTATATAAATATACAAATAAAAGCTTTCAACAAATAAACCAGCTAAACAATGAAAACAAGTTGTTTAATAACTATGTATGTGGTACTAAGAGAATAGCAATATATTTGAAGCCATGTTCAGGTATCACTGAACCAATGCAATTTAAAAAAATTGCAATTCTACCAGGCTTCTTTGTTATATAGCCTCAAGTACAAGCAACCTACTCAGTAGATATATTAAAAATTTATATTTTATTCATTATTGATAATATACTCCGCATTTAGGACTTGCTCTGTTATAAACCATAAGGTTAAATACAGTAACCTCATCATCAACCAAAACCACCAACTAAAACCATCTTCCACACTATTAGTAGATTATGTGACAATTACTAATGAATACTTTAACCCAGGGGTGGGCAAACTTTTTCCCAGAAGGGCCGCACTCGAGAAAAAGTGCTAATGCAACAGCGTCCCTGTTGGGCGTATCATCTACCTGCATTCGCAAATTGGGTAGAAATGAAGTAGCATTGAGCTCTTTCAACGCATAGCAGTTGGGCTTCATAGAAGCTGTCGACGGGCCGCATGGAAACCTTTGCGGTAAGCGTTAATGAGCTAGTTGTATAAGTTGTGCCTTATTTTGGAGTGTTCCGCGTATGCCCGACAGGTGAAATTTTTACAGAATCACCGAAATCACTCTATCGTGACCGCTGGCAAAGCTAAATCAACGATCCGTCACTGATTATCTACGAATTTACGAACAACGAATTCACGAAATTAACGTCTGTTTTATGGTATTTTCGTGTGTATCGACTAGCATAAATTTACTTTAAATTATCAACCTTTTTCTGCCTATTATTTTCATTAAATTGGTGTGAAAAAGTCGAATAAAATGGAAAATAACATTCAATACTGGCACTATGACTTTGATAGGGTTCACTACAGCACACTATGACCTTGTTAGGGTTCACTGCAGCACCGGTTAGGTAGACTATTACAGCGACAAGCCGGCGTGGTTCCGTGCTTATTTAATTATTAAAATTACGTAGCGATAACTATATCAAATCCTAGCCCAAACCTTATTCCTAATCATATCCCCGTAATTACGGTTCAAGATATAGCTAAAAAAATCAGTGACTAACGTTTTTTTTCGCTCACGTACATTTTCCATTTTTGTCATTGATTATCCGTAATTAATGAGACTAATTTGCATAGGAATAGGGAAAGGTTAATGTAATACGCTTTGACATTAATTTATTGCTTCACATATAATGTCACAATAATGTTTTATTTTTAACATTAATGACTCGAGTCAGAGTAAGTAAATAAAAATAGTATGCCTTATATACATTCCAGTTTTTACAATATGGAAATCCACAAAACGCATCATTTCATATATATATGGTCATGGTATATGGTATATATGTATATGGTCTGGTCATATCAAATCACCTTGAGCTGATCGGAATTTCGAGCTATCCGACGTCGAGGTAACTTACAACATATATAGATAAGTGCAATTTCTGAGCAATATATTACTACCTCACATGCTTGGAATATTAGTCCAGAAGTCCAGAAAACTTAAAAATTCACTGCTGTTTTGTATTTTAACTTTTCAATGCAGTGTCAAAATAAAAACAATGAAATATAAAATAATGCTCGCAATATTGCACTTTGTTACCACGGAAAAACCAATGTAATTACAATGATCAAAGTGCGAGTTCCAGAAGCTAAACAGCGCACTACCAGAATAGAAATGAAATCACTATCCACAAAAATCACTCCCGCATATGTCACTAAAACGCTGAGACATATATCGCATCACATAGTCGGATTAAAAAACTAAGAAAGAAAATTTACATTCCATTAAATGACAGAAAACAGTAGATTACAGTTGCATAATAGTCGCAAATAAAGTACAGAGAATTACGACAGTTTGCTGTACAAGTGAACAATAGAAAACTAAATACTCCTTTCTCCAGAGCCTTCATCGTTTTCTGCAAAATCGTTCTTGGAGTTTGCGTCACGCTGACGTGATATGTTCGAACTGGTGACGAGGTCCAGTTCAGCTTCCAGTGTTTCGTGTCTATAGGCTACTCTAATGTCGGGAACATTAGTACGACGAATATCGTTTCCGGCAGGACCTTCAGTATGGTAGTGTGGACCCAACCAGTATTGTTTAAACTGGAAATTGAAAAAAGAAATTCAGGATAGAACTAATTTCTACTTTTAACTAAATTTCACTCCAGATATATCATCTATATGTAGATATCAAGATCCCCGTGGAATGAGTTTATCCATCCTAATTATGAATATGAAGTAGACTTGATGTACTTGTATTTCCAAATTCAGGGATTAAGGGTTAGGTTGGGATCCCTGACAAAAACAGGATTTATAAGAAATTGTTGACATTTGTAGGGAATTTTACTTAATCTGTAGTTTCACGATCTTACTGTAACATTTATATTTTTTATGTGAAAATACAACACTTTAGTAGCTAAGTTCAAGTCAGAAACCATGCGTGATATTGGACACACAGTACGTAATGGGCAATGCAATCTCAACTACAGATGACTTACTTCATGCGGAAAACCGCTTGTGGTGATACTATTCCTTGCGAGTTCACACATATCGCAGGAACTCAATTTCCACACCTGTGCTGCAATACTGTATTCTTCCATGAGAGGCTCCTAAAAATAAATTGAATTAATTCCAATACAGTTTTCTTCTAAACAGCGTCAGATACTTTACCTTTGTGAAATGAAATTGTAGTGGGTCATCAGTTGAAAGTGATATCGGCAGTCCACGTGCTAAGTAGTCGGGCAAAGGGTTACGATGGTAGGACAAGAACAAGTGATTGTTGCTTAGTGGAGACATGGCGATCGGGATTTGAGCCAGATAATACAGATACTGTAGAACAGGTGCCTGTAAATTTTATTACACAATCAGAGTACTGTAGTATTAGATATTCTCCTTGTTAGGTTTATATTTAAAATAATAATACCTTGAGATTTAGAGTAAAACAGTGAAAGAATTAAATAAGAGGTAGCCCATGTATATCTACATGTACAGCGTGACTGGAGGTTCTCTGACATATAAAAGCTGTTTTAGTCACCTTTCTTAACAGCAATCCATGGCTTATGTTTTCAGCCAGCATAAAACCGCTCACAAGATGGTGGACAGGACCAGCTTCACCACAGTGTGGTCTAAGGTTGAAAATTGACATTCCTCTCTCCCTACCATGCAAAAATTCATTAGCTAACATTAAATCTTTAGTATTTCATTTATTAGAATTAATAGATAGTAAACAAAGTGAAAGCCTTACTTTCTCAGATGGTTCAAAACAACCATGTTTGCATACATGTAATACACATAATACGAATATGGTGGATTTTCAGCACTGTTCCAGTTTTCGGGAAGTGGTGAATTCCTGGAAAAGATGTGATGTTCTGCCTTGGACTCATCATCAACAGAGTCGAATCCAGTGACCTAGAGGAGAAATTTTAAATGTATGGCATTATTTTTGGTAATTGTGCCAACTAAATACAGCATTTTTGAAGGATCATAAAAACGTACGTGCTGAAGAAAGAGATGGAGTTCTGGATGCGATGAAGGATCGATAGAAACTTCGAACAAAGGCTTGAAAAAGTTTCTGATGAATTCGCTGAAGTTGGATAAAGCTTTCTTCATTTTGTATATGTCGCTAAAAACAAATCGGAAGAATTCATTGTCTAAGCCATAGAAAACAGTCAACTTTAGAGTATATCTAAAGGTAAACCTTTTGCGAAACTTGCAGGAAAACTTAAAAAAAAAATTCAGGCAGTGCTGAGAACCAAAAAATTTTTCTGATATAATCTAATAGATATAAATTTTCATCATCAAAATACTCACTATAATCTTGGAACCTGAATCAACCATCGAACATTATCACTGTACACTTCATGCTTGACTGCCCAAATTGCTAGCTTATCCCATTCTTCTTCATTGCGTCCATATATGGAGA
Source organism: Halocynthia roretzi (assembly GCA_013436055.1). NCBI lineage: Eukaryota > Metazoa > Chordata > Ascidiacea > Stolidobranchia > Pyuridae > Halocynthia > Halocynthia roretzi. The sequence goes on along the minus strand of QRAM01000025.1, from coordinate 382,844 downwards.
TTCGTGGTTCGGCATGTTGATATTTACTTTCTTCAAGGTCATTCATAACCTCCTAAAATTGAAAAAAAATCATCTGGTAATTCATAAATTAACCATATAATAAATTCATTTTCTGTTCAATGACGATAATAATTGAAAAATAAACTACTATCATTCCTTTTGTGGCCAAGCAAGAGATAGAAAAGTTACCTTGCAGACATGAGCAAAAAACTTCCCACCAACGTGATTGTCAGTCTTGATGTAGATCTCGCGCAAGACGCTCTGTCCAATCGGATTGTATTTGGCGTTGAACTTGTCAAATCTAAACACATTTGCATGTTAGTCATTTTTGGCAGAAATGCAGAAAAAGTAGCATCAAGTCGAATCTAACGTAAGTCGAAACAACGTAACTTGAGATACGACTGTATATGTTACAGAATGATATACATAATAGGACTATAAATAAATTAGTTACCGATGGAAGAGGTTACGATCGGCATGAACATCCAGAGTGTCAACACTTAGATCGTATGCTGTGAGATTCAAAGATTCGAAAACCTGAAAAGATTGGTAATAAAGTAAGTAATGAAATGCAAGCAGCTTTGAACTAAATTTTAGCGGTGCTACCTCTGTTAGAGTATAAGGTTTTCCATCCTTGTAGTACACGATATCATCCGCATTATTCTTCATAGTTTTTTTCATGAATCTCAACAAATGTTTTTGATTCATACATGCTGAAGCGTGAATGTGAGTGTCAACCTGTCATTATTAGGAAAGAACAGTCAGAATAGTAATATAAAATGCTGCTCTGAATCCACAGAAACCAACACTATATCTCATGAATGAAAGAACTCTTTTACATGAAAGTATGGATGTCCCACATATCCTTTTCAACAATTTTCTATAGAAATGGGGGAAAACATGCAGGAATAGCCTCGGTGATAATTACAAAAACGACCGCTGGGCGTTTAAAATGACAGACAACAATGTGCTGCCATTCGCAAGAGTGCTGCAAACTTATGTAACATGGAACAGGCACTATAAACAAAAAAAGGACCTGATTGACTGTCTGTATTACCAAATGTTCGATAGTTAGGGATTGCCTGTATATAGAGTGCAAAGAAAATATCATGTTTTACAACCTTTCTGCAGTTGTAGAAATCTCTATGTGGAACTTCTCTCTGTGCAGCAAGCTCCTTGGTCTCATTCAGGAGAACATGAAGCTGAAACTTGGAAGAAAGGTAAGACAATCGTCTGTAGCAAAATGATTTCCTGGAAAGAGTAACAATAAAACTAAATCTGAAACTATCTTCAGAGAAAATCATTCAATGGAATCAAAAACTTACAGTGGACCATCAACCACCATTGCCATCATCTGGTTAAGGTCCATGATAAATTCATTGAGATCAGGATAAGGTAATTCCAATGGGTCATCCCTGTATAAATTAAAATCAAATTCAATGAGAATCATAGCTGTAGTCCTTGCAGCTTACAATAACCATGTATAAATGCTTCAAATAGATGACAGTAATTCACGGGGAAGAAAGTCTTCGATACCAGCATGGCAATTTCATTACATAAAACTGATAATAATATTTATTTAACTCATCAGCAATAGTTGAATCTAATTCTTCTAATTCATTTAAAAAAAATATACCAATGGTATGGCACATTTATCCTTCTTACCAATGCTGAGACATAACACTAAACAGTAGCAATTCACCTGGCAACAGCTGCATCATCCTGATACACATGGAAAACTCCATTTTTCAATTCAAATTTGTATCCAAGACTTGCTGGAAGATTCTCAGTTTGATCTACTTCGTAGGGACAATGATATTCTGCTGGTGGATGGTAGGGAGCATCTGTAAACCCAAAATGTTGAGTTATCTAAAATTACAATAAATAAATGAATAATAACAGAGGAAATTCTCCCTACTTTCACTGATAGTTTCTTCCCCCGAGTCAACAGTCAACTCCGGCTCTCTTCCATCAACCTTTAACAAAAATATTCACAATTTAATACATAGTACATTCCAAGCAAAAGTATGCTTTTAGCACTAAAGTTTACACCGATTTTATCCATTATTGAAATCAATCTTCAAGTGACAACATAGTTTGGCAAGAAATATGGAAAAATAGCTTGAAGATTCAAGTATTTGCCATGAAACTGGGTATTCATTTAATTAAATAATACTACTGTAAATTAAAATATCCTTAAAAATTTATAACCGTCAAATGAATGGATTCTACTGTGATGAAATTCAAAATAATCTACTTCAAGGGTTGCCGACCTATGTGACAAATGAAAAAAATGCATGTGGCTAAATGCACACTACTGACAAGGAATAGAATTTTGTTACTAAAACCAGATGAGACTCTAGGAGTAGTATGGTGCATCTAAACTCATGCATGAAAATTAGATGCATGAAATACAGAAGGGTAAACACCAACGACCAAGATAGTATAGCATAATATGATATTCAGTCTGTTGTTTCGCAAAGTACAATTTCATTAATCATTTAGTTTATGGTCTTAGTCTTAATGTCTTAAACATTGCATTATAATCTCACCATTCTGAGATATCGTTTAGTGGTGGAAAACATTCCTTGACAAGCCATCTGCATGTACTTTTCACGGATGAACAAGGCATCGGTTATGCTGTCTGACGCTTCAATCAAATCTTGTATTGGAACCTAACAGGAATAATAGAACTTTTCACTACCAATTTTCAGTTGTATTAAAACCATTAGGTAATAAGAATTTGGAAGTATACATAACTTCTTTCATATATACAGTAAAGTGAATTTATAGAACAAAAGCCAAACCAAGTGATCTTACCCCAGCCAAGTCATCGCCAGATACTTTCACCCGATGAAAGTTGTTTTCTGGTTCCATATCATCGAAGCCTTCCATATCTCCAACACTCGGATCTCTTTTACTAAAAATAGAGTAGAAGCAACATATTTATTCCCAACTTACTGAGACCATGGAGCTAAAACATGTTTAGCAAGAAGGTAAATGGAAGATGAAAAAAACATGTGCTGTGTTGAATTTTCTGAAACGTAAAGTGACAGCCAGTATGCTTGCTATCTTAAGAGAATTTTATCATATACGCCATTAGTGCTAGTAATGTCGAGGAGTACAATCATGCTCTATGGCTATGCATATTATTTATTAGTGAAGTCTAATAATGTTATTTTAAACATGTTCATAAATCTATGATAAACATATTGCAGAAATTTAATAACGATTGTGCAACCGGATAGTCATTATCTCTGGATTATACATATCAATAATGTAATAACAATCATAATCCCTTATGTCTTTAACTATTTTCCTCCTACAGCTGAGTATTTTTTCAGGGGATGAATTTTGGCTAATAAATCCCTAGCATAACAAACAACGAAAGAGTATAAATTGAGGGAAACTAATATTAGTAATTTATTACAGTTTGTGTGTGGTAAGCAAGCAAGTAGAATCACTGCCAACTTATTATCAAATCCAAAGCAAACTACTGCATGTCATCACGCCACACGTCACTTCAAAGGAAAATAGAATTAGTTATTTTAAATTAGAGATTTCAAAATATGAATCTACATGTGTTGTATATGTATGTTAAAAAATTTATGTTGCTCACTAGCATCAGAGAAGCTACTGCTCTCTAAAACTACTATATGGAAAGTACACTTGGTTCATGATATGAATGTAAGCGAAGAATAGATTTGATTAGATGCAATGCAAATCGTGGCACTGTTCGATTTCAGTCTACAGCAAATAATCTCTAAGAGAATGTGGGCATGCAAAAACTCTAGGCAAATAGCTGAGATTGTTTTCAGAACCCCCACACATCAGAGAAGAGTAGACATGCTAACCTTGATTCTTCAAGAAACCTGATAAAAATATGGCATATAAACAACCTAGGCAAAAAATGTTATGTGCTTTCAAATATACAGTATTGTATATATCATATAGACCATTAACAAAATTTGATAATTACTTAAATAAAGAGAGAGAGAGAGTTATAGAAATATGTGTATGGGACATCCATATACGTGGAGGCAATTGAAATATTGTCAACGTCTACATCTTAAAATGTTCTTAAGACCTAAATCTCTCCATCTCCTAAAATCAGTATTGTTCCATCAACTCAGATTGAGAGTATGCTTCAATCGAAGTCGACCCTTCAAATTTGCACTCAACTGGGATTATAACAAAGTAGAAACTGAGTCTCCACAATCTTCTTCAATTCAAAAAGTTTGATGATATAGGCTGTGTGACATTTTTATAATGTTTTTAGTTCTGATTTTCAAGTCCACAAAAAAGGTCCAATCAATACATTCAAGTGGCGGTAGTGTTGCCTTGATAATTGGTTAAATATACAAACAAAATGAATTATTTTGATTTTAATAATACTAATTAAACTATTAATTGTGAATAAAGACATTTTATTGTTCACATTCTTCAAAATTTTGTCTGCTCTTCTATGTATCTGTCCACTAATGCAATGATATTATTTTAGCTTTAGATCATAGATTTAGAAATGCAACTTACTCTTTCAAGGCTGGCATTGGCATCCGGTGCTGGGTTGTTAAAGATGCCTTCGATCTGGGATGATACCCAAGGGGCGGTGTCGTACACGGGTCAGAATCTTCTTTCGCAACTTTTGGAACAACATTTCCAACCGCGAGCGTTCCCATGATAGTCGGCTGCTGCACTCCATCTGGATGATCTTCGCCCACCGCTCCGGTCTTGTTTTTATTTTTTGAGAATTCCATTACGGCGGATAACCTTTGGCTTCTCCAGTGAGATTTTTTCCCAGCACTGTTGCATCATCAAATACGTTCACGTGTGAGAACGTAAGAATTTTGATCAAGACCATCGAATATGGAATTTATCATTAGTATGACAGATGTAAGAGACAGAGGATACAAGCGATGATTTGAAACACACAGAAACCAGTTGTTTGTTAAGTCGTGGATGAACACACAAATCACATGAAATAAAGAAAATAAACTACAGTTAGTAAGAACTACGATCTTTGATCAATATTAGCCAAAAACAACTGGGTTGGTGCTTCGTTTACAATGTCTTGCGTGAATAGGTAACTGAAACTTAGGTAATACTATTATCTTAATTATTCTAAGGTAAATAGAAAAGGACCACACAGGCAATCTCTCGACTTTCGCAATGTAAATCGCACGATTTGCAAAATGAATGCAGCATATTCGCAAGCAAGGCGTCATGCCCTCTTTTGAAACATTGCCACCAATGCAATACGTTCGCAACTCTCACCGACTAACTTTATGCGAACTAAGATACACTTCATTAAACGATCTAAATAATTTATTCTCGTGATTTCCACGTTAAAAGAGTTTCATTATTTCTCAACTGACATTAAACAGCGCACGTGCACTGTCCTCGAAACGTAATTCCAGCAGAAACTGCGCGTCCAAACTGTGGTTTCACTACAAAACGTCGCAGATTTAAAGAAACTTTTGAAATCAAGCAGATTCGGCTTGTTATTCGACGTATTATATAACGAATTTAATTATCTCGGTCATAGTACAATGATTGCTATACTTTTACATCAACAACGTAAACACCTTGTCGCGAGCTATCTACAAATAATATGCGCAATATAATTTACGGCAGTAAATCAAGGCATTTCTAGAAAAAATGCTCACGTTATAACCATATGTTGGACAATCGTAAGTACTGTCACATCCAAATCGATAATCGCGCATTGCTACGACAGTTGAAATCGAAATTTCGCAGCACTGTTTGAACAAAGATCAACGTGCTTCAAAAAAATTATAGAGACAAGCATTATTTTTTTAATTACACATAACGGATGACCCGGTTGTCGGGGCCGCTATGGAACCGTCTGATAATTGGCAAGTACATATTTTACGGCTCAAAGCTTCGCCTTCTATGAATTGGATATTTATAAGCGACTGGTCTAGTTTATACCTAACAATCTCAGAAAAATCGTTGTTTATTCCTATACTAGTGGCATTTCACTATACACTACACAAGCTACCGCTTCCTCATCCACACTGACAACGATTACGACGATCGCTGAAGTACGAGTGCGCAAATTAACCTCAGAGGTTAGATATTGAATTTTTTAAGCTGTTCAATATTTGTGCCATCATTGGCATACATGATGCTTCATATTGATCTAAAGCACTATTACTAATGAACTGATCAACGACATCACAAAATCGGGAATTAATACGCAATGAATCGTATGAAAATAAAATATCTGTACATATTCCTGACAACACGTACAATCTACACACTATTAACTGCATGCCAACAAAGCGTAAACAACGCACCAGTTACTTTCTATTCTATAAGCGTAAAATGGTATACTAAGGTATGCTGAATTGATACAGAAAATAATTTCCCTGTTTCCCAAGGTACACACGAGAATCATGAAACGAAGCAACATCGCAAGTTGTTATTACCTAAGGCAGATAGGGAATGTGATTTGAAAATGTGCTAAATGGAGATATTTCAATATACTAAAGCTTCATTAATGTACGTTTAAAGCACACCACTCAATCAAAAGTGAAGTTTACGTACTGGGCAATGTCTTGAGAAATTTGACGATCCACCATGTGTCGCCTTTCTTCGATGTGAATGATGGGAATTTCATCCGCCAGTTCGCAAGATGTACCGAGGTCGCCACAGCCAGAAATATCCTCGGAGAACAATTGCTATGGGAGAATGTGATTATATAGAAAATGAATCAAAACCTATAAAATCTATAAGCCTATAGCCATGAGCTAAATCACATACAGCGGGATCCGTATATGATACTTAACTTAATGCAAACCCGACTATATCCAATAAATGACTGCATTATTCGATTGTAATACTACATAGTAGAAGGAAAATTATACATACAATACGCAAAACACTAATCAGCTTTATAAAAATTGCAAATTATTAAAAAATACCTTTACTAGCTGGTCTAAATTGTCATTCATCGTTGCGTCGTATTTTGATGAACTGTGGCGTGGATACCTTTTAATACTGCAAAGGACACAGGCTGTATCGTATTACTTTCCTATTGTCTTGTTCCTATAGTAAAATTTAATATACAATAAATAGAACTCACCTTTTATTTCGTGGTGACACACTTGCAGAGGCTTTGTGGTCAGCTGCAGTGGCTTCGTCGGTCTTCTTACCTTGGTGTGAAGACAAGACTTATTGTATAACACAATATATTTATTAATATATACTGCACACACAGGGAGGGAGAAAACAATAATGATTATTGCCGAATGGTGAATTTTACGAGAAGAATACTATAAAAAAATAAAACGTAGCTGTAAATCAATCAGTGCGTTAGAAACAATAAGATTACGACACAGATGTGGATTCCGAAAAGAATACAACAACGGGTAATATAGTAAAGCCTCGTTCTACGCCGTGGAGAGATGTCTATATACCTTCCAATAGGGAAATGGAGAGACGAAACTTTCAGACGACAATTTCAGTTTCAGATCAGTAATTGTTTGAATATTTGAACTGAAACATAAACTGACGTATGCCCTGTCAGGACGCATGTCAGGGTATACGAATGTAAACTATATCTTAGTAGCTGAAGGAAACTCTTGTGCGACTAACAGTTTTTTCGGGTGGATCAATCAGCCTATTATATGAATGAGAACTACATTACTATAATAATTACTATTACCAACCAGTATTATAGTAAGCCATAACTAACTAGGAATATTCATTTGTAGAGCCAAAACATCAAACGTATCAAGCCGAATAACTAATCACTTATCACTCATCACACAGGAAACCAGACACTAACGTAGTCAAACTACTGCGTTCGGTATATATAAGCGAAATATTTCAAACTCGCGTGAGTCCATATATACATACTAGCGCCTTATCTTTCAGCCTATCTAATATGATTGCAATCACAATTTGAAAATATTTACACAACTGACAAAGATTTACTCCGCAGCTCGTGGAAGATGCTGTGTAATGATAACGTAGAATCGCAGCAAATTGCCCAACAGTGTGATTTCTTCTAATTCGAAATAGGCTCGAATTGTTTGCTGCTAGGGAGGAGAGCCTAATAAATAATACAGTATACTACTAATTAACTGTTATCAACAACAGATTGGCATTTGTTCTTCAAACACATACATACACTCCCAAATTAAAATAATATTTACCATGATGTAATAATGTGTAAATGTTTAACTAGTGAACTGAATTCTAACGCGTTAACTAAGCTAACATTTTCATCTTTTACGAAAAACCGTAACCCCTCGAATTATGATCACATTACATTACATCAAATACGGAAGTAAGATCGATAATTATCAATTAACAATGGGATACAGACAGGCTAAAAATGTTCCTAACAGTACCATGGAATAGCATGATCAACTGCTGACTCACTATACACCGATATATAATACAGGGGATAAGATATCTTATTACTACTTTATATTTTCATCTACATTCTTAATCATCTCTTTGCCTTTTTTTGTAAAATCTTTAAAATCTCTTCAAGTTAATTAGAACAATGTAGTTGAAAAGCATCTCTAAAATGGATCATAGGCTGATGCGATCTGTACGAGACAATGGATCGCATAAAACACGATTATCTTATCATAACTATAACAATATACTTGAGTCAATTATCTAGGATTCTTATCAGCAAAAATGAAACGATATCATCTACGATCAGATGGAACTTAATGATTACCCTACATATAACACATTACTTGGTGCCAGGCGTTCATATCTCCGGTAATCAACATGCAACAATCCAGTTACAGTCCATGCTTCTATATATACATGTATTGTACATTTACAATTTATGTCTGAAAAAACTTTTTAAGGAAAATTGTTGAAGATCTAGGAAAAGTCCTTCACCTAGATACACAAACAAATTTTTCATGTATAAAAATTGCAAACGGTCAAAATGACCGCCTTGGTGGTCTAGTGTTAACTCTACTTACCATAGGATGGTGCTTATTAAGAGCGAAAGCATACTTTGAAAGGTTTCTGTTCTGATTATTAACATAAAGTATATTCAGGTAACAGTTACACTGCGGCACACCTAACATCGTCCCACGGCACACCGGTCACGTAGGTGTACATGTATCACGTTTTGAGGCAAAGCATCGTAGTAACTTACGTCGCATTCATCGGTGATTATATAGGGATGTTCAGACGCTACTACTACAGCACAACTTTGACGGGAAGATACAATCAATCTTAAGTCCGATAATAGGTATTTGAACACTGACGTCAATGCATGTACGTCATCATTACAAAAGAAACAGCACTTGAAAACCGAGATTTCGAAAACAAGGACTTGATTGCTTACTTTCCAGAAAGTCTTCTTTACTTCGTAGTTTCAAAACTAGGCCCAATTAGTTGCAATTGCCATAAGCGTAAATGGTAGATGGAATGCTGTTTGCGCGGATCTCACCATGAGCAAATATTAGTGTTACGCAATCTACAATTTCGTCACTACCGGAACTCTTTCAACATCTTCAAAGGGAAAAGTGCGCATCACTATCAGTAAAAAGGGCATACGTAGCTCCGCGAATCACATTCTACCGTTCCAACATATAAACACTGATGTTTGCAGAATAATCTATGTACGAAAAAAAATCGTTGTCGTTCAACAATTTTGGTTGAAATCGCTGAGTGAGTCGCTTTATTGAAACTGCAACTAGTATTAATGCTGACCATCTATAGTTTGTGTGCCAAGGCGAGCAATGAGTATTGTAACGGAAATCAATTGCAAAGGTAAAAGAACATCATCGATGTGGAAACATATGACTCTATACCTGGAAACGAGGTATGGTTCGACGTGACTAGAAGTCGAGACATCGTGTCAAAAATATTCAATTCATTTAAAAGGATGATAATTCAGCAAGCGACCACTTCAGGCACCTGTGTAATACGTTTACTGATAGTTATGACTACGTTGGAGCGTACCATAATAAACTAGCTTGTTGCATTAGAGAATTCCAAATCTGATAAAAACCAGCATAGCACACAAAGGAATACTGCAAAATCCATAATCTATTCTTGAAATTCCCAAGAGAATGTATATATTTCGATTGAACTGGCCTACTGCTATAGAAAAAGATATTATTTTAAATAACAATAAAATAAATCACCCCAAAACCGGGTTACCACATAGTAGAAATCCTTCTTGCATTAGGTACGAGGGATTTACTGATTTTAGTTACACGCTAGATGCATGACATCACAAGATGAACGTGTCCGCATTAGTGCGATGAATAAATTATATCAACCCTACCAGGGGCCAGAAAACCCTAATTATACAGCTGCAGATATACCGTACTACATGCAATATTGAGAGCTATAATCCCAACTCTTACACTTTACTACGTCACCTTAGAAAATCGAGGAAAATTTATCGCTTAATACAAATTCAATACCAATGTACAGGACAATATTTGAATGCTGACACTAAATATACACTAGTCTTAACTATACAGTAGCTTACTTGTATATAATTAGCACTACTGAATTGAAATTAACTGACTTCATCAAACATGAAAGCCTCTCGTTTCAGGACAAGGTGGGAGCGTATATTAAACAACTTCACATAAACACAATCATCTAAAGAACGAAAGAACAGTACTTGTGATTGATAAAAGTTATAGAAAACAGTTTATGACAGCTTGGCATGTTCAAGAATTAATGAGTCGAGTTTCGCAAGTTGTGGGTGTCAAGTTTGTGAGGACAAAGAATTATCATGTACTTAATGCTTACCGCTGACATTGCAAAGTGGCTCCTTTACGTAAAAAGATTATGAACATTTGAATTTTAGGTTTAAGTTTCAAACAATACCACAACAACGAGCAGTAACGCCACAACAACGACAATTTTAAACCATAGAATGCTGATGCAGACAATAGCAGCCTGAAAGCCTCAACCTGGAAGCCTGATTCCTGTCTGAAAGAAAGTCTGGACGTATGGTACCCACACACAAACAATATACACAAATGAGACACAATACTCGTAAGTATAACATTAGCACGACCTCACTAAAATGTGACATATCATTGGTAGGATCAAAGAACAAAACTAGCATGGAATAGGCTCGTCTTTACAGCGTCTGAAGCAGAACCATTCCACATCGACACGAAAAATCGATACAGAGGGCTATTTTGAGTTGGCACACGCACATGATCATACATGATCATTATTTCAGTCTCATATAACATAATTAATAATAAGAAAGTACCAATTGTAATTCACAATTGATGAAGCATTAAAACGAAAATATACCTGAATGTGTGCCTGAACCTCTACCCGAATACATGAATTCATTTAATAGTGATCGATAGCGGTGTATAGTGGTCAACTATGATTTTTGTAAAATGGAAGGTAGGTATTGTAAGCAGTGGCTGCTAGCTTGAGGAGATCACCTAGATTTCCTATAACCCCCTCTATTAAAACAGAGGAGCATGGTCATAACTTGCTATGATGTGCACGTATATAAATAAATATCTTCTGGTGGACTATGCGCATGCATTCTCTTCTAAATACATAACTTTTGGAACTTTTATAACAACATAGAGAATAGGGAATACGAGGAAATGTCAAATGACAGGCTACAGATAACTGCAAAAGTCTAATAGTTTTTACCTAAACAGTACTCCAAAATTAGCAACTCGATTTAAAAGGCAAATAATGTCTGCAATATTAAAATTCTGCCACTGTCTTATATCTAGAATAATACCATAGAATGAGGAATTGTGTTAAAAAATAATAAAAACTACCAAAATGAAGAAAAATCATGTGGTGTAGGTAGGAAAAGACCTTGAACAATTGTAAAAAACGAAACAATTCTGATTTTGGGCTGGACTTATATTTGAGTCATCTAATTTACTTGGGTTCCATAGACAATTTCTTAGACTTCATCTTCATCAGTATTAGGTTTTCACTGAAGTATTGACGGTAGCAATATTTGAATACAACAATGTAATGCTAAGGAAATTGTACTGATACTGATATTTTAAAAATCGTAGCGATGATAGGCATTTTCATTTTGATAGGTCATAATTGAATAAAAAAAGTAGTTATTTCTTACTTTCTTCCATATTGTTGCTTTGTATCGCTGAAGAATTGTATTCGCCTAGAAAAACAAATTCAACAAAGCTGAAATAAATTATTGCAGCAAGCATAATTCAGTGTATCGGATATACTTAAACAATGGGAAATAACACCATACCACCAACAATGTATGATTATTATATGATTTTACTGCTGATAAACGGAATGGTCTAGGTCAGAGCTTCCCAAACTCGGGGTCGCCAGACGAGTTTTGGGGATAACAAAGAGTACACCAATTTCACACAAAGTACTACATCTATATAAAGTGTACTTTTCTTACTTCCGAAACGCAATTATTAAAACTAGTGCAAAACGTTAATCTCAACTGAGTTGTAGACTCTACGTAAACACCACTATAGTGCAACTTTGTTACATAGTTACGTACCAGTAACTGCATTAAGACCAGCATTGACGAACATTGAGCCATGGTTGGACTTACTATGCAACAAAAAGCAGTCGCACCCACTACACTGAATAATTCAGTAGTGTTAATCTGAATAAATGTTTTTTGTTTGTTGATTTCGAGCAATAGAAGTTAAGATTTAACTGTTTCAATAAAATATATATATTTTGAACTGTTTATCACTTTCAATTTTTTTAATAAATTGAAAGGTGTCGCTAGCAAAAAAGCTTGGGAAGCCCTGGTCTAGGTCACTTCACCAACATCTCTGTCAACTGTATATCTATGGTGACCTCAACCTATGACTGCATAGGCCAATGTAATGTCAACCCTTTCGAAGTTCGGGATTAGTCAACTTACATGAGAGCTGAATATCAATGATGTAAACCTATTCACAAGACAGTTCAGAACATGGCAAGTATGATTTTACAGACCCTTGAAACATAAAACCGACATAAATTAAAATGTCAAATAAATCTTGTATGGCAAATCTATGGCTCAATCACATCTCTGTATGTATTACCTGAAATCTCTGAATCACACAGCATCTATTATCAGAAAAGGCTGCAGTAGTTAGCTTCAGGAAGCTAGTAATTACTCAGAGAAATTTTAACTTTTTGAGTCAAGTTTGTAATCTAAATATAAAAGACAGGAAACCGATTACGCTGTGGCATATCACTAACAAGATTTGGTTCTGTACTGTACATCACTTCTGCCCTCGTCAGTAGGTCCTTTAAATGAACTGTATGTAAAGCAAAATCCATTTCTATGTTAGACAAAGGCTGAGCTGTGATTACAACCACGACGCTCGACAGCATCGAGTTTGTTATTCACAAGCAGTAACCAGAAACCGTAACGTATTCCAAACTTCTCTATTTGCTTTCTCGAATGGATTGAAACGATTGCGTAACCCTCATTCTATATGAATATGACAACAACTTCGTTCGCTAAAAAATGAGACTATATTATTTAGGAACTTATAACTGAGTCATCGCAATTAGCCATCAGCATCATAGCATCATAGCATCATAGCATTGGCAGTCAATTCAAAATTAAAATATCCGCCAAGCCTAATTAATACCTTACAACTGTTAACGATTGGCCAATGGTCAGTGGACTAGACACTGTATGAAAACAAGATGCCGCGTAATTTGAATACAGAATATGACCAACTTCATTTTTCTCTTAATCAACAGTAAACTAACTATTCATAATTGAAGCTGATGTACATATCGGAAGATAAATAATATATCGATGCTTTCCAACTTCCATGAGCCGGCGGCTCACGTACCCTAGGTATATTTATGTAGATAGGCAATTTCCTCAAATTTACATATTACCTACATGGCAATAAAAGACACCGTAAGAAGTACTATTCTATTCAAAGTAATATCTAGTTGATAATAATCTTAGCAATTCTAATAACCTTCGCTTACAACATTTATTTTCTATTCTGTAAATATGAAATATATGCCTGCCTTAAGAATGCTTAAGAAGACGTTGTCTATCAACACAGTCAAAAGAACAATGGAGCACCACGACCTTCATCTAATACTGCGAGATATTTCACACATACATGTTTACAATAATTCTAAAAAGACATTAAGTGCACTATTGGCTGACTGCATTAAGGGTATTGGAAGTGAAAACAATACAGACATAGTCGAAATACATTAATTAACGTGTAATAATACAATAACCACACACTAGAATGATAAAAGAAACGATGATAAATCGCCTATCTTTTGACACACAATAAAGGTTACAGTGAGGATAATTACATTAGAAAATACTCTTCAGATGAATTAAGCATTAAATATTATACTTTATATTAATAGTACTTGTACCTATAGTGATTGAAATCGACAAGAATAAACTGAATTGCTATATATTATTTTTATCATATAAATCATTCAGTATTATAGTGCAAAGTCAACAATAATCCTTTTCACTAGTTCTTAATGTGGCATAAAAGTACAAAAGGACTTACATGTAAATAATACAGCAATTAATCAATTCACCGAACTTAAAAATAAAAAATTGTTTGTGAAATCATACAGTGGAAATAACTAAATTCTACAGTGGATGTGGTACAATAAGCCAAAGCACAAACAGCCCCTACACATCAGTTGACTTCTCTTGCGGTATGTGCAACACCGCAGCACTGTTTTCAAAATCTTGGCCTTCTGCGGAGCTCATACTGATATGGTGAATCGTTTCTCTGGATTTCAGAGTATCGCTTGTCGCAGGTCGATCACTCGGAACTTTTCCCAGGGTCGGAATTCCCAACTTGCTTTTATCAAAGCTGTCGTATGTTTCCTGGAGATCTTGCACAGAATTAGATATGGAGCTTGATTGCTGATTTCTCGGCATGCTAGTACTAGAACCAAATAAATTTTCCAAATTGTTTGCACGTTTCAACAAAGCAGTTTTGACTTCTGGCATTAGTTTTGCAGAGCCCAATTCACCAAAAATCTCAATAATTGCCCCGCTTGGCAAGCGAAGGAAGTGACGATATAACTCCCTCAGGCCGTCAAGATGCAACGTGTGTATCGCCACATGAGTCGTGATTTCTCGGCGGACCTGATTTTCTGAATTGCCCTCTTCCACTTCTTCTCCCCATATGTAGTCATATACCGTAGCTTTCCTTCTTTCGCCATCTGCCCCACGCCACTGTTCTGCCTTTTTCGCAATGTAGCCAAGTTCTTGGATACTAAGCTCGAGATCAAACGGGGTGAAAAAGCATCCCTCTTCTCCATGGAGACGATGAAAGACATCCAACATCCTTCCGTTGTTGTGGAGCTTCAGGAAGTACAGGTACAGGATTACAATTGACATAAACATCAGCAACACATAAAGATATACTGTTAATGGAACCCCAACAACTCCAGATCCTTCAACTCGAACAAAGTGCCAGTAGAGCTTGTATGCGTCACCAATAGGCTGGGAGGCACTGTACTGATATCTTCCCAGAGCAGAATCGACTATCAATATGGCTACCGGGTCAACGACGGTCCAAAGAGCATAAGCCATTATGAACTTTGAAAACAACAAAGGAAAAGTACCCAGTGCTGCTTGACTCAACCAGGATACAAGGACGAGCAATATCAGTACAATGATGTTAGCGAGAGGACCGAGCACAACAACTCCGATAGTTTCACCCGTGTTCAACAAATCAGACTGATAATTCAAATCCACCGTGTAGGGATAAAACACAAAGGCATTAACAGGGACAGATATAGCTTGAAGAAGAGCCCACTGACCACAGTAATGAATGTACAGACGAACGAACCAAATGAGAGCAAGAAGTAATATCGTGGTCCAAAACTCTCTTGTCCTCCATTGAGAGAATCCCATTTCAGCCAAAAACATTCTTCTCACATAATCCGCTCTTTCGTGCCCGGTCCTTTTCAGTTTGCCCTTGTCAGAAAATGGTGGCTGAACTGCGAAAGTGTGCCTGTCCAACTCCTCTTGATATGTGAGTTTGGGCTTTGGTCTTTTTGCATGTAGCAGAGCAGTACGTGGTTTGAGGACTGCAATACGCTGAGCATTGTAATCTTCAATGGGGTTTTCATAATGTATCTTGTAATACATGCCTGAGTGATTCCGGACCGGCATGAACTGATCGTCTTGACGAGATTTTTTGGTTTCATAGTCAGAATTCTCATATTCATCAGAAGATGATGATGATGATGATGATGATGAGGACGATGAAGAAGATGATGAGTCACTGCCTTTTTTACCTATTTTCTTCTTTTTATGCTTTCTGTTACCTTTTCCACTTCCCATTACCGATGAATTAGCGCTTGAGCCACGATACCTTATTTCTGCATAACTGCCATTCCCTGATTTAATTCCACTTGGTGATGACGACCTTGAGAGAGTGGGAATTCTCTCTGTAACTCTAAGACTCATTTGCGATCTTGTACGCAAAGATTCTTTGTCAGATGTAGAAACGTGATCGTCCCGTTCAGGAGTTTCTTCACCATCCACAGCTTCCTCCGCATCGAGAATACGATCGGGATAGCTGAGCAAGCCTGCGCTGAACTGCAGTTCAACCTCGTATTCCTTCTGTCCTGACAAGTACCTCGGTAGCCGGATAATCTGGAAATAGATATTTGCCAACCAGTGATCTAAATCAGTCGCAATAAGCTCTTCCACGGTTGAATGCCTGTCAATTCTCATATCCATGTGACCTCGTAGCATAGGTGCTTTGTAATATCCCTGAATGATCTCAAATTGCCCATCACAGATAGGAAAACACCCCCATGCGACAACTCGATCAGTAGGGGTTATTGCTCCTCTCAAGAGAAAAAGCTCAAACACTAATACCATTCCTGGGCGAACTTGATCTTTGGATGGCACTACCGTAAATACACTTTGGTCTAGATTGAGCTGTGATGAAGAAAAACGACCATCATGTTGAACAGGAAGAGTGGAACCACCCCATTGCTGCCCTGTTAATTTGGACCAACGCCGGACATGACCGCCCAGTCTGTCATACAGAGAGACCATTACTACATATCGGCCAGCAGGAATTTTGTCCCGTAAGCCACGTACACTCTTGAGTTTTACTTGGATAGGCTGTGGAGTCTTAGACCATTCCACACGCCAACGTCTACCTTTACTTCCACCATACTGATCATCAGCAAATGTCAGATCACCATAGAAAGATCTTACTTCGGCTTTTCTTTCCTCAAGTACCTTTTTTAACTGACTTTCGCTCTTTCTAAAAGAGTTATGAAGTTTCTCTTGATATAACTTTTCACGCTGAGCCAGTAATTCTTCCTTCCTCTGAATCTCCAACTTTCTTCTTTGAAGCTCACTAATGATTCTCTGCTTAGCCAACTCTTCTTTCAGTGTGATGTCCTTTTTTCTTTGCTGTTGAACTTCAGCTAGGTGCTTGTTATAGGCAACGTGCTCCTCTCGCAAACGAAGCTCTTCCTGCTGAATCTCGGAGATTGATACTGATCCTAACATTACGACATCATCTTTCACAATGTCTTCAAACTCATCAAGATATTGAGGAACCGGGAGGTGCTCCATTTCGGTGCGCAGTGAAGTTATTTTCGTATCATACGCATCGTGAACATCCTTATTCTCTGGAATCTTAATTGGCTCTTCATCCTTGTTCACGAACATCAGTAGGCTATCAAGATCTTTATTTGCTTCCAGAGCATCAAACCAATCTTCTTGTTCGTTTTCTGAATCATCTGTCATTTCAAGAACATTAAAGGAATCTACATTAGCACTGGTTGAAGCTACTTCAATAGTCGGCTCCTGCTTCTTCGTACTGCGAATCGATACTTTGCTCCCCATTTTTGAAGAATTTCCAGTGTTATAGTTTGCATCGGCATTTCCACTACTGATCAAAGCTGTTGAATCAATGGCTGTTTGTTTCTCTATGCTCCGTAGGGAAGTCATGCTTCCTGCCTTTGGATTAGGTACAACTACATGAGCGCCAGTGGAACTTCCCCCTGGTTCCTTTCTCAAACTACTTCGAATAGAGACCTCACTTCCAGCTTCAGAAGAACGCAGAACTAATGTTTCATCTTCGTGGATTACATTTGTCGGAGAAGGTGATGAATTTTCCACTTGTGCATTCTCCATGCCATTGAGATTCTCAGGAAATGAAGATTCCATTCACACAAAACTTCTTAATAATATTAGTTAGCTGGAACAAAAAGTACATTATTTTAGGAATTTACAATATTTGTGCAAAAATTGTCAAGTGAAATAGATATAGAAATAATAAATTCCAACAACACACAGACGTACGTACGTACTTTGGTACACAACCTTATATGCATCTTACGTTAAACTCGCATCTTCAAATTCTTTAAAAGGTTGCATTTAACAACATATTCCACACGCACTAATAATATTCATAATATACAAAATAGTATTCGCATTCCTACAATATCTAAGCTACGTGCCAGTTTTCTGCATATCTGCCTCCGAGTCGAACAAAATACATTGTTCCATCCACTGCCTAATAACCAACGAGTAACTGAAAGCCATAAAACTCATTCACGTCAATGGTATCTTGAAAAAAAAGGTTCCATTGTTTAGCTACGTTTCTCTTTAATAAGTCATTGCGCGACAATATTTACTTACTGTTCCCTAGAATCCTTTTATGTTTGTGTCTGTTGCGATACATTCCAATTTTGGTTTGACAACGCGTCAAAACGTCATGGAAACAGATCAAAATATTATTATGCACTTTAAACAGCAAATCTGTTTCACGTTTACTCATTAAATTACAACAGCTTTGTACAAACCACAAACTTTATGTAACACTTATACAGGTACCACAGTTATTGTTGGCCCGTAGTTTTATTACTAGCACTCTCGTTATGCAACATTAGTCAACTTTTGTGGTCGTTATTAGAACTGCCGCTATGTAGGTCTCGGCAGTACGAGATTTACGAACTCAAAGTCTGTATTTGTACGCCAATAGGGAAACTCATTTTGAAATACTGGAATGGCGGTAGGGTGGGAAATCACGAATCATAACCCATCCCATGCCTTAATCGCAATTAGTTTAGGGATTCACTTTATTTTATTAATATTCCCTCTTCAAAGTGGCGGGGATACCATAGACTATGACGATACTGCTTAGACTGCAGTAGTTCCCAAATTTTTAACATCGTTACCCCGAAATCCAATTTCCCAAAGCTCAATTACTCCTTTTCATAAAAATAAAAATTCCAGCGTGTATTCAATAAAATATATGTCATTCGCTTAGGCGAATTCACTAAATTGAAATAATACTGTTGACCTTCGGCTTTTCGGACCCCGATTTGTTTTGTTTGTGATCGCTTTTTCTCGGAATGGAAGCGTGGCTGTGGTAACAGCAACACAGGATTTACTATTTTTTTTATAATAGCTACTTAAATACTCCTTGTAAGTAGGCAAAAAGGATAGGAAGAAAGTGAATATTGGTGTCAGAAGCTAGACTTAATTATATTGCTTTTACTACAGTATTTTCACTTTCGGCGGACTTTTACGCTCCCGAACAAGTATCCCCTCCCTATTAGTACGGTAAATCAAGGGTTCACTGTTTCGATGTACAGTAGACTGTCACAATAAAGTCACAATTAACCTTTTATTTTTAGAATCAGAAAATGCAGTGTTTCTTAATACGAGCCTACCTCAACAAAATATTTGTATGCAGTTAAAAGTACAAGGAGAATTCGTCTTTCTGTCAATTGCAATAACTCAACTATGAGGTGTTTTCGAAGATTCGAAAGATTGTTGAAAACAGATACTATCTGTTCCGGGCGAAAAATAAGAAGGAATTGATGGATATAATCGAACGGTATCCAGAAATATTTTAAAAACCACAAAGAATTCTAAATATAACAGAGCATCTAAATGATGAGTGAAACAAAGACCAATGCAATGAGATAGGCCAATAAACATATAGAATTTAACAACGCAAAGAGCAATTCACGATTTTCAGCCCATCTTGTTCATTCTAAGGAGACCAAAAAGTAGAAACTAAATCTTTAAAAATTACTGCTACTGTCCATAAGACTAATTTATTCATTACCTGAGTTTCTTAGCGCTGTGTGAACAATACGCTGCACACGACTGACAATCAATTGGCGGCTCTGCAGTTAAAATATTAAACATGTTGTGATGGATTAAATTAAAATTCTAGGACTAAATATTTCCCTCACCTGGAAGAACGGTGTAGGAATGCACATTTTCCACGTTTACATTATAAGTAGCCACTGTTAAGTACAAAATGTCTGAAGTTGTTAGAAATGTAAAACAATAGTATTAGCTATGTTCTTATATGAAAAAATTAACTTCAAAACTTTTGTGACAGTACATACTCGATTTCATTTCTCCAGTCTCAGAATTCAATAACATGGGATTTGACTGACCTCGTTTCGCATGGGCACTAACTGAAATATTAAATATCAACAGTAAAAAATTTATTAATATATATTAAAAGATATATATATATAAATATGTTTGTACGCCAATTACAGTTGGGACGTTGGAAATCATTGTAATTTTGTGTATTTTGCATGTTTATTCAGTATCCCTCGATTTACGGGAGTTGGATACATACGAATTCGCAAAAGTACGAGTGACTAATTATTTGTTATTTTCTCGTTTCAGAAATTAGCCATATCCGAGAAAAATTCGCTAACTAGCCGGGAATCCGGGAAAGAAGTCAAATAACGATTAACAGAAACTAAACGGTTTTTCGTTAAAATAAATCTTTATTGTTGATCATTTATTCATAAGACGTAAAAACACATCTTATGTATTTGTAAAATGTTGACGAGAAACGCTTTAAATGCATTTAATTTTGCAGATTTATCAGATTAATCAATGAAATTCAAGCGGGCATTCAGCAATCAATTGAAGGCAGGAAGGGCTCCAACGACGACCAACAGAGACATATATTTCCCGCTTGTACTATATATAGATACGATTTCGTGATATGCAAAGCTCTCAGGGAAGGCAACCTCCGCATATTTCGACAGACACCTGTACTTTACCCCCAATCAAATTGAATAACTTACGACAACTATAATATGCCGTCCTCATTTTAAGGCCAGGATTTGAATTGAAATTGAAAAAGTATATATATCCATAAATAGAAATTATAACCCCTCACTGTGACCCAATGCCCCAAAAAGAATTGCCTTAAAGATTTTGTCGCAGATGTATATGTCAAACGAAACATTTATTATTTATTTGGAATAATTGTGGATTGATAATATATAATATTATCACTAACTTTGCCGTAGTCCTGCAAACAAACAATCAATAAAAACACCTCTAATGACCTCGCGGAATTTACTTGTTTAGATGAAATATTTCCTGCGGCATTTACAGCGGTTACCGCTATACATTAACCCAGACAAAGTTACGCAATGTATCGTTTCGAACTTCCAGAACAATAGATTATTACGTTAAAAAATTCCTGTGCATACGTTTAGTTGAAATATTATATTGTGAAATGAAATACCGTACTTACAGTGTTCCCAAGTTGCCGAAAAGCGCAGTGAAATATTTGGAAGTTTGTGTTCTTCTAGTGCCGCGCGAATTTTTTGTCTTTCTGCCATAGTAACGTTTTTATATACTGTCACAGTGGGTAAAGAATGCACTTTCTGGTCCAATATTTTCAGTATGATCAGCAATGTAGCTATCACAAATATCTGAAAAAAAATTCAAATTTTCATCAGTCTAACAGCTTCTTCGGCTTAAAATATCCCTTCCTTTCTTTATATAGTTCATTTAGTTACCTAGAATATTACTTCATCTAGGGTCATTTTAATTGGAACATATCTTATTTGCAATTCAACATAGTTTCACCGGATTACATTACAAAAAATAGAAAGCGAACTTCGAATAATTAACAACGTTGGTTCGCCTTACCTTCCTCATGATGACTTTTGATAGTTGTGCGTTTCACAGTACGAGAATTCAAATGAAGAACCAACATTTTGCATATCCTCACGGTGATAAGATGAAATTTATTTTCCTTTTTCAGAAAAGTAATGTGTTTCATTTTCAGCAAATCGAATCGGTGAGAATCGGTAAAAATGTATAAAATAATTTATCAATGTCAGCGATACAATAATCTTTGTAATAAATATGGGAAACGACACAGCATTTCCAAGGAATGGTTTCTATACTCCTATTTCCGTGGTCTAAATTCACAGGAAATGTCGCAAAATATTACCACGACTTCGGTATTTGATATTCAAAATGATTGGCAATCATGATTACCATGATTACCATGATATCCCCCCTCCTTTCATTAACATCCTTGGGGGGGAGGTGTTTCATTGTCAAAACATGGGGGGGGGGGGTAAACGAGTCCAATATCTCATGTGAATTTTAATAGAGAGGAGTTACCGTGGACGCGCTGACACATTCGTGGTAATTACTTTAATCGCTCGTTCTCACGACTGTAACCCTACCACAATTTCTACTTATTGGATCAACACCTCAGGAACAACAGATAACCACTGGCATAGATATGATATGATCTGGGCGTTTGAGAATTTAACAAAAAAAATGGGACGTTAATCAGCGTTGCAACATGCCTGCCAGTACCTAACAAGATAACTTTGATACTATTCAGCTTACTCTCACTAGGACATCTCTACTACGGTTCTACACCTCTGTTTTAACAATACTGTCATCGCTATAATGAATGAAAAACTGAAAAGAAAAAAGACAGAAAAGTGTCTATCGACTTTTGAGACATCCTTTATATTTAATAAGAAAAACTACTTTTTCATTAGCGCATTATTATTTGCAACATCTGCAATCAAAGTACCAGCTTCAGTTCAGAAAGTAACTCACGGAACATACAAGGAAAAGATTACACATTATGCTAATTCATAGGAAATACTGTGCCTCCATGGAATCATTCAAAAAAAGTATCTACATCTGATCAAACCATTTATTACTATTTCTCGGTGGACCCCTGGTGACTTCTCGCGGAACCCTAGGGTTCTGTGGAGCCTCGGTTAGAAAAAACTCTGACTTGAAGTGTGATTACATTGAGCCAACGTAAGAAAAGTAGAATAGAAGAGCGTAACCCTCGGGTTCTGTGGTACCCCGGTTAAGAAACTCTGACCTAGAGGGTAAAAACACTAAGTGCCAACGAAAGAAACGTAGCATAAAAGAATTAAGAGCATTGATTGGAAGAAATGTAGTTAATTTGGTGTTGCAGGATTTACAGTATATAAAGTGATTGGTTAATCAGAAGTAAAATTCAGTGATTATAAGCAATAAGAGGGCATAAGCATAAGCGCCGGTAATAAAAAATGAATGAGAACCGCTGCTTCAAATATAAAATAAAAACAATGTACATAAATTGCTTTACTAGTTGATTCAAACTTACTGATAGTTTGTTAGTTAGTAAACCAATATTTTATCACTACCAAACTATTTTAATATGTCCACAGCCACTTACTTCGACAATCCCAAATGCAACAGTTTGCGAACAGGCTTTGGGCCTCGCCACCTGCCCTTAACCATCATGTTCCAATATACTGTGGGAAATCCAGAAGCTTTCAAGTGGTACATCGTCCTACGATTCTTTGCTTGATTGAACGGAAAGGTTTCCAAGGGATTCAAGTCATAATCGAACTCCGCGAGTATGCAGGTGCTAGAACTGGTCACCAGAGGACAGGAAGTGTAGCCATCGTAAAATGCAGTCATCGGTTGACCATCCCTAAAGCTGACCAAGTTTTTCGTCAAGATGCTATTTTGTGAAGCCACGGCAGCAGCTGTCTTGGAAGTCGGCAGATTGCTGCAGTCACCTAAGGCGAAAATGTTTTTGTACTCCACATGTTGCAATGTTTTGCGATCTACATTCACATAGCCAGAAGCATCTGCTAATTTGCTTTTGCGGATTGGATCAGGTGCTGCCATTGGTGGAGTTACGTGAAGCATTTCATAAGGATAGGTTACTTTTTCTTCAGGATTACTCATTTTGGCAAAGGTTGCCTCCCTTTTGTCAGGGTTCACTTCCTCCAAATTAATCCCATAATTAGTTGTAATGTTTCTATCTGCTATAACCTTGTTCAAGGCTTCTGCATATTTCTTAACAGCAAAAATCCCCGCTCCAGCACTGTTGAACATGACATTTGCTTTGTCTCTCTTCCCGTGCTTCCGAAAATATTCCTCAGCAAGATACATAATTTTTTGTGGCGCACCAGCACATTTGATCGGAGTGTTAGGGAAAGTGAATATAGCATTTCCTTCCTTAAAATCTTGTAGTGCTTTGATCGTCTTGCCAACAGTTTCAGCAGAATAATTGCTGCAGACTCCGGGTGTCGAAAAAGCCTCCGGCAAACCTTTGATTCTCTCATAATGCAGTTGTATACCCATCGCCACTACAAGATACTTGTAACTGACATCACCCCCATCTGCCACCTTGACAGAGTTCTGTTCCGGTGAAAACCCAACTGCCTTGTCTTGGATCCAGCTCACACCTGAAGGTATTAGATCTTGCATTTCCCCTCTAGTGGCGGATAATGGTTTCAGCCCCGCTCCCACTAGAGTCCATAAAGGTTGGTAGTAATGGCAGTCTGACGGTTCAATCAGAGCTATCTTCCCTTTTCCCAGAACTCGAGACAGCCTTGATGCAACTGAGATACCACCGGATCCTCCTCCAATGATAACAACCTCATATGAACTGCTGTGCCGAACATGCAAACATGTTGTTGCAGCAATGACTGCTCTGCGTTGAAGTAACTTGGTTCCTTGCAACAACGCCATTTCTCATAATCTATGATACGTACTGGCAGACTGAAATGAAGCATTGAAATATTATACCTTAATATTCTTACACTTTACTACACTACATGTAGATTGCGGTTATTACTGCATGATTTTTATAATGATCGATAGGGAAAATGTAGGTCATCTAGTTGGTGGTTCAATGGCTAAGATAGGTAAACATGAATACAGTTTTGTTAGAATTGCGTGACGAGTGGTTCGTCATATTACTGAAATGCTATCGTCCTTCATTGCGGCGTTGTCTTCGATCACGTAGGCCGTAGAGGATTATAAACGTCAAATTTCAGGTTATACAACCACAGTCTCTATGATACTACTCCACTACGACGCTGAATATATAAAATGTGAAACATAAGTAAGATCAAATTAAAACGCAAACTAAAAAATAACGACTACAATACGTTCACTGAAATACTGCTGACTTTGCACGAGTATCCATCATTGTGAAATATTAACTACTTTATGAATATTAATAGAATCATGGAAATGATTAAAGAGCATATATGAACGCAGGAAGTTATGTGCACAGTCACAAAAAAACATTCGGGACGCAATTTGGAACGCAACTACGAAATACATAACACGCCGATCTTATATAATCACTTTTTCACAAGCTGACAAGCTCAACTACAATTTTGTATTTTTGCATTTGCATTGATAGCTATTCACGATATTCTGTAATATAGTCATGGCATTTTATTATTACTTCTCCATAAATTACCTTACCGTCGATTGGCGTCTGCGGTTAGAACTTCGAAGGGGTTTGGGAAATACGCTGCGCACTTTGGGGTATAGGGGCTAGTTGGCTGCTTTCAGTTCAATTCCGTAAATGTAATGATATAAGAATAAACCTAACGAGAGCTATTAACAATTCTTGTAATTAGTGTCGCGCATCTACCGTCGATCGACGGCTAGAAATTTGAAGATGTGTGGGGGAAACGCTGCGCACTTTGGGTATCACTATGTAGTGATATAAAAATAAGCATAGGCCGATACATGCAACGAGAGTTATTAACAATTTCTGTAATTAGTGTCGCGCATCTACTGTCGATCGACGTCTGCGGCTACCACTTTGAAGATATGAAGTACGTCGATTAGTTGGTTGATTTTTGGTGAGTTAACGACAATGTATTGAGCTGAAATTATCACATAATGTTGATGTTATCCTAGAGATTTATTAAATATCAAATTTGTTAGGATTTATCAATTTTACGTTCCAACAATAGCCGTTAAAGTATGATACCTTGAGGCCATCCTTCCTCTCGCTTACCGGTATTTGGGCCGGTGCAAAATCGGGCCTGCGTAACGCAATAGGTTTTCAAATGAGTTACACAGTGAAGTGAAATATAAAATAGTTAATATTCTATAAACAAACTGGAATTTTTTACGACGTGAAGATAGGCTATATGTAGCACTTTCGTTGCGAATAAATTGCAGCAAATGGAAATGCATCAAAGACGAGAACCCAGTTTGAACAGAAAGAAAATTCAGGTTTCATACATAATTCGCGATGAAATGGAGAAGCTGAATCGCTCAGGAATAAATGCCATACAGCACGATCCGCTGACAAATCGGTTATTTACAGCTGGTAGAGATTCCATTATCAGGATATGGAATTGTGATGGTGGCCCCGTAGAAGACGTTAGTTCGCCCCAACCAACGCAGGATAATGCAAGAACGAAAAAAGGTCTGTACATTGCTTCCATGGAACATCACACCGATTGGGTGAACGACATTGTCCTGTGCTGCAATAATAGAACTCTAATATCTGCTTCGGCAGATACCACTGTCAAGGTGTGGAACGCTCACAGAGGATTTTGTATGTCAACTTTGCGAACGCACAAAGATTATGTCAGAGCGTTAGCATATGCAAAACACAAAGAGCAAGTTGCGAGTGCTGGTCTCGATCGCCAGATATTTATTTGGGATGTTAACACTCTCACAGCCCTTACAACAACAAGGAACACAGTCACTACATCAAATGTTAACGGATGCAAGCATTCAATATATAGCTTGGCCATGAACGCTGCCGGGACTGTTATGGCTGCTGGGTCAACCGAAAGAGCTCTCAGAGTCTGGGATCCTCGAACATGTGATAAAAAAATGAAGTTGAAAGGTCATACTGACAACGTAAAAGCTTTGCTAGTTAATAGAGACGGCACACACATACTATCAGGGAGCTCGGACGGGACCATTCGTTTGTGGTCGCTTGGACAACAACGTTGCATAACTACAGTACGAGTGCATACCGAAGGTGTTTGGGCACTTGCAGCTGCAGATGTTGACTCAATTACTTCTTTTACCAAGGTCTTTTCTGCCGGCCGTGATCGACGTGTCGTGTGTACAGATTTGAGATATCCGGAATCTCCTCGCTATGTTGTTTGTGAAGAAAGCGCACCCATACTACGAATCACATTGAACAGCAGGGATAATAGTGATCAGATATTTGTAGCTACAACAAATTCACATGTCAACGCATGGCCCATCAAAAAAGAAGAGCCAGAAGAAAACGGGGCAGTTGGTAGTTATGAAGACATGTTGACAGAAGATGATTTTCCTATTTCTTCAACCGCTGAATTTGATTCCCCGCAATGTACTTTTTCTGGTGGTTCCAGTATCATACAATACAGTATATTATCAGACAAAAGACACATACTCACCCTTGACACAAATAATAAAGTCTTGTTATGGGACGTGCTGACGGCAAGAAAAGTAAAAGATATTGGGAATGTTGATTTTGCGTCGGAAGTAGATAAACGACAGAAGTTGTTGTATGTACCAAACTGGTTCACGGTTGATTTAAAGCTAGGTATGCTCAGCATCCATCTCGATGAGCCCGATTGTTTTTCAGCCTGGGTGACCACGAAGGACGTGGCCGGATTTGAAGAATCTGATCCGAACACCAAGTTGAATTATGGTGGACTTTTGTTACAAGCGCTTTTGGAACACTGGCCAAGCACTCACCTGTACATCCAAGAAAACATTGAAAATGAAAAACCAGATAATGACAGAGAAGCTGATAATGTAGCTGCTAAACCCACCCTAAAACCTGCACAAATCATCAAAGGGAACAGATATTTTTCTGTGCCTGGTCACACACCTGTTATTTTCAGTGAAGTGGGTGGCCGAACCCTGTTCAGGTTGCTTTGTCGAGATGCTGCTGGGGAACCGGAATCCATGCTGCTTAGGGATACTGTTCCACCATGGGTAGTGGAGACAGCGGTTGAGAAAAAAATACCTACTAAATTAAACAAAATGCCGTTTTATCTACATCCTCACCCAAGTTCTTCAATCAAGAATCTGAAGAAAGATCGCCTGTCGGCGAGCGACATGATTCCGATACGTAAAGTCATGGAACACGTTTATGAAAAAGTGTTATGCATCGAAGAAGACTCTTCACAAACTTCCACAACCACACCAACGGCTTCTCCAGTTACAACAGTTGAAACACACGATTCTTCTCTAGAATCCAAAAAGTTGCCTAATGCTGCAACCACTGTGGGCGGGAGGTCGGATGAAGACATGCTTTCAACTGCAGTTGAAAAGGTTGAATTGCTTTGCCAGGAAAAAGTTCTCCAACCTCATTTGGATCTCAGGACTGTAAAATATCATATATGGAAAAGTGGTAGTGATATGATTATACATTACAGACTCAAAGCATGAAAGCAGTGAGTTCGAATTTTTTGTTGGTATCATTTCTATATATATAGCCGCTCATTGACTTACGCCTCTAATACGCTGGTATATCAGCCTACTGTGGCAATTGATTGCCTGCCATACACTTTTTTATTTTTTTGATGTTGTTGTACCAGATCGCATGGGTTGTATCATGGCGAATGCCTGTACTTTCTCATTTAATACCCCAGTATCATAAATTACAATTGCTACATTTATTATTGTAGGTTATATCAGATTTCTAAGCTGTAATTATTGCGTTAAGTAAATTCTACAATTGTCATACATGCCTTATTCTCTATACCGTTGTATTATGTATAGACTTGTATCATTTATGCATGGACTTACTGCAAATGGTAAAAAATTCATTGATCATTCATCACATGTTTCAACACATGTATATCTGGTGACTTGTTTTCGAACTATGAAGTTCATTTCTCAGCCTAAGTTTTGATTTCTTCTAATTTTGATAATGTATTGAATTACACTAGTATTTAATTAGGGTCAGTAAATTTAAATTCAGTTTGATTTATGTAACTTTTCTCTATGCCTTGCTTACTTGATTGTATCTTTGAAACCAAATTTTGAGCATTTCGAGTAGTAGTCAAGCCACAGAATTAATTGTAATTTCAAATGATAAGGAACCTTAGTATTGTAGTTTGTCATTTTATTAATCACTTAATACCATCTTTCTAATAAAGAACTAGAAAACATACTTTTATTCCTCTAACTATAATGAAACTTGATGACATACCAAACGAGCCTGTCTTGCAGATTTTCAAGTATTTGCAGTATGACGATCTCTGCCGGTATGTTCTTCGAAGCTGTATGTTTTTATCAGCTGTTTGGATGCCAATTTATCCTTTTTCCTTTCAGAATGAAATTGGTTAGTCGGCGTTGGTATGACATCTCTCAATACGATGATCTGTGGAAGGTACAGTGTAAAATATACTGGATCCTTGACAAGTAAACTATTTTACAATATAGCAAATAAAATCACTGTTGATAAATATTCACCTGAGAGCATCTGTTCAAATTCATCCATAGGAAAGATGATAGAAAATCATGGCAGGAAACCTTTACGGAATACTTTATGGAGTTTGGTCACTACGTTCAAGTATATCCTAAAATCATATGTGCATGGAATAAATTAGAAAGCCATTTGCAAAAACATGCACCTGCAATATTAGACAGTTTACAAGGTAATACAATATCAATAGTTTCAAAACTATATAAATTTTAAGTTTGCTACAACAAGGGATGCACCGATAAGCATATAGGCTGATTACCAATTAATCAGCTGTGGAATATTATAATGTAGATCAGTGCATTGGAGTACTGGGAATGGGTTAGACTACACTGGTGGGGCGGGTTAGTTTATGTATCCTAGGAAATAATATGTGTTACACCAGGCTGTAATAACTAGTAATGATATTACATACCAAGTGTAGCTCACACATTTTCTTTTATTTGAAGGTGGCATTTCTGAGCAACATCTCAATGCTTTATTACGTGAATATGACATTGACTCAGCTGAATTACCAAATTCATTGAGACTCTTTTACAGAATTCATGGTGGGCAAAACTCACAATCTTCTAGAGAACCTGGGTGAGTAGTAAGCTCAAATTAATATTATCATAGACACATACAATGTAAAGTGATGCATACAGGTTATTTGGAAGCAAGGAACATCAGAGATTACAGCACTATTGCAGCCAGCAATTTCAAAATCCGTTATCTGTGAAAATCACGGGCTGGCGCAGGTCTAGAGAACACAAGTAAATACTAGAATTGTGCTACAAATTAGTATGAAGGTTTTGAATTGACATAAATGATCTTATGTTAACATAGCATAGCTCTAGCACCACCTACTACAAACATATTAACCAAATCTAACATTACTGAATGGTCACTAGTAACAATGCACAGAACATAACATATTTACTGCTTAAAATTTATAACTTTATTTCCATTACTAGACCAAAATACTACACACTACCTTTGAGCACTTGCATTATTCAAGGAGCTGAGATATCAATAGTTTTGCCTGGTGAACAAGGACCCTCAAGTGATGGAGTGCCTCCACCCTATTCCATAGTGGCAAGTACATTTACATCCAAGCATTTTGTTAGACTTTTGTCTTTGACATTTTGCTTTCTATTCCAAAGGAGTTGGCCTCAGCTAGATATACACCTGAACACCGACAGCATCTGGTGGCAACGAGTTTTGAAGATTGGTTTGTCACATATGCAGATGAAGTAGTGGCTGGAGTATATCCCATAGACAATGGACATATTTTAAGGTTGTCATATTAACTGTCAGTATTATTGTATAATAATTGGAGGTGTCACAAAATCAAACTTCAGCTGGAAAATCTGATAATAATGGCACTGAATGTCTATGACAACAAAGGCATTTTCTTACCTATTTCAGGTACAAGATGAATCCTGATTTCGTAGCTCGCACTGGGAATATCACAGTCCGGGTCTGTTTGCCGCCTGCAGATCCAAATTATTTTGGGGCTTATATATCATTTCAGTACAGAATCACGTAAGCATATTAATGGAATACAAGAACTTACGATTCTCTTTGCAATACTTATCATGGTTCGTACACATAAATTTGTTTCAGTATGTCCATGGATAAAGATGCACCATTGAGAGATTCATGCCAACTTAAGGATCGCCACTGGTACATCACTTCTTTTATTGATTCTTCTATGGATGAAGTACATGGAAGAGGAGTAGTCGGTGAGCACCCAGTAATGAAGCCAGGTAAATTTATTTTCTTCTACTATATGATAGACTCTACTCAGTTTCAAATTCATTGCAATGTACTGTCTTGCAGGAGCAAGCCATACCTGGATAAGCTCAACGCGATTCAAATATCCGGGTGGCTCTATGGACGGACATTTCACCATGAATTATATACACGATCCGTCTAAAGAACTCGAAGTTAAATGCCCCAAATTTGTAATGAATGTTCCAAGACAATACGGAAATGGTTTTTACCCATGGCGAGATATGAAAAAATGGCCGAATAAATTATTGTAAAATTTTGTACAGCTTCATAACAACTGGGTCATAATGTTACACAACTATTTTCTTGTTACTTAAGTGTATTTTTTTGTTTCTTAAATATTTACAAATTTAAAAATCAAAACTAAAAGTTTCATTAAACTCGGTATCTAGCTACATCCTGCTCTAAAACTAGAGGAAGTCTTTCTTAAATATTGTAATCAACTGCATATTCATTCGAAAAGGCTATGCTGGAATTGAACGTCCATTTACAAAAGCAACAGCACTGCTACTTTGTCGAGTTTAGTTTTCCCGACTGTGCTGCTTTCATCAGAGATCTTATAGCTCTTGCCCGCATTTCCAGTTCCAGAATTTCGAGCTGAGACTTTCCTGCATAAGGATCGCTCTCTTCCTTTGGCAATTGAGATGATGCATCTCCTTCTTTGGTCTCTTGAACAGTCTTTTTCATTTGCTCGGATGTGTTTGTGCTTCGCTCCACTGCTCGTTTCACCGATGTGCAACCAGATCTCTTTCGCTGTGCATTGTCTTTATTTCTCGGTGATCGAACTTCGTCATATTCTTCCAGCTCCTCCTCTTCAACAAAGACCTCTTCCTCAAAATCATCTTGCTGACTTGCAGGATTTCCCTGTAATAGGTGTTATACTGGATCAATTGACGAACGAAGACATACCTATGTAATAGGACACTACATCTAGATTTTTAATGTATTTTCTATACAGACTGCCCGAGTTTATGCCGGGGATGTGTTCTTAGAAGAAGTGGTGTAGACGAAATCACCTTAAAATAATCCATTATATTCATATATATTTTTTGATTTAGGCAAATTTCAAACCTGCAATATTGTCAATCATCATATATCAAACAAGAGTTAAGTCAAGGGAACCTGTATTTCATTTGCCCATATGTAAACTTATTACCATGAATAGTAAGAGTGTGACGAGCGATATTGCCATATTTTGTATCCGTTTTTATATTTATATATTACCACTTACATATTCAC
Organism: Halocynthia roretzi; assembly: GCA_013436055.1. Lineage (NCBI taxonomy): Eukaryota > Metazoa > Chordata > Ascidiacea > Stolidobranchia > Pyuridae > Halocynthia > Halocynthia roretzi. Next base: position 350,319 of record QRAM01000025.1, on the reverse strand, counting down.
ATATTATATCCAGAATTCAGTACTTACTTCCGAACTACTGTCTGAAGCACCTTCTGAAGATGTAACTTCACCTTCTTCTGGATCGGAACTTTCGTAAAATTCATCTTCTTTTTCGTTTCCATCACCAGAATAAATAAAGTTAGGTTCCGTTGAAGTAGACACCATATCCACTTCTTCATTATCATTCGAAATTTCCTTGACTGGAATGGGTGAACCAGTCGCCAACGTGAGTGCGGTGCTGATGGCAGATGGAAACAGCATTAATTTTGAAGGATTAGCAGACTCACTGGTTGTGGAATCCACAAAGTTTGCTTGTAGTCCAGAGTCGTGGACTGGGGAAGGACTTGATCTTATGGTCTCCTTCAACTTCTTAACTTCCTCATCCGAGGAATCTGTACCAGAAGAAAATTCCATCTCTTTACCAGCTAAAATATGATGAAGTCTTTTAGAAGACATGACATCGAGTTGTTCGCGGCAGAGGTATTTGATTTTTACCATTGGCATTAATTTAAGAATATCCGGCAGCATGGATGTAAGCTTAGGACCTTTTATAATATTAAAAACAGTGTCTAACAAAGCTGTCTTATCTTTTACAAGATCAGTGAGCGGAGCTAAAGGGACTGATAAGTCCAGGCCATCTTTTTCCATATCAGAATCCTCTTCAGCCTTTTTACCACATCGTCGATTTCCATCCCTAGAAGATAATTGTTGACGGCTTCTTGAAGATTTTTTTGAACTACGCCTTGAAGATCGCTCTTTATCGTCATCCTGTTCCTTGTTGTCATCTTTCTTGCCTTTGGAAACATGTGTCGATTTCCTCCTTTTCTTTTTTTTCTCCGAGGACCTGACGGAATTAATGTCGCTTTTCTTAGAACTCTCGTCCTTTGGCCATTTTCGTTTTTTCGATTTGTCTTTGATATTCTTTTTTATTTCACGGCTGAACTGTTCCAAACGCTCGGGATTAACGGACAGCACTGCTTGACGAAATGCGCTCATTATTTTACTGAAATAAAGTTACAAAATCTTTCCGTACTCTTCTCTAAGGAAGAAATATCCTTTGTCCAAGTGTCTTTGCCTTTCGCCCGGGTCCTTAACGTCCTTGTATTTAAAGAATTCGTTTTGCACCAGCTTCCTGTAGTAATCCTTGTCTGTGTATTTTAGATCGCTCAGTCCACGTATTAACAGTTGTTTGTATAGTTTAAGCACTGCCTGCCTACTCCACTGAACCATTGTGTGAATTCATGAAACTGTTAATGAGAGAGCAATGAATTTATACTTTGAATCTGCTCCTTTAGTGTTGTGCTCAATTCGATATGCTTTTGAATCGCTTCTTGCTGATAACCAAGGTGCAAAGACAAAGCTGTAAACTTATGAAAGACTTCTTCTGAGCTAGTAATAGTCGAGTCGAGAGTTGCGAAATTCTTGCAGGCTTGTGTTAGAAGATCAGATGACTTACTGCCCTGAAAAAAGATTCATGCATTAAAACTTGGATAGGCAACAAGAAGTGGTGTCACACATCCATATACACCCAAGTCATAATCACGTGATATGAACAATAATGGTGAAATACAAATTCAATTGTAATTCACATTTTTGAGGCATCCTAAATTATATGACGGATATTCACCTTGCAGGGCATGGCCTTTATATAAGTACCCTTAATTAACACAGTTGTGCTTGATGCTAGTTTTGATGAACACAGTTTAGGTAATTGCGGGAAACCTTGATACACGCGGCAAACTCAATCAGAATGTCACCATGATTTCAGGAACAATATATTGCAATTATTACTATCACCCAAGGCTATATGGACGTTATAGCTCTTCGACCAGACCCAAAATGGGCTACACTGAAGCATGGAAAAGTTGCTATAAAATACATTGGGAAAGATAGAGTAAATATCTTAGACTAATCTTGAGGAGATAAATCTCAAGATTTAAGTTCAGTAGCTTTATGCAATCAAATCTACTTGATAATTATGTTTAATTCCCTGAAACGACAGGTTTAAATCACCCTTTATTTAAAAAAAGTGAGTGATCAGAAGTACGTGATCACTTCTCTACGGTGATTTTATTTCAGGCGAAATTTAGCGAAACTGATCACTTTTCGCCGGTCGAAATTGTAGGATGAAATAGTGTGTGGTCACTTTACGTCGGTGTCCTTAACCCTAAATGAAGTTACAAACCTTGATTACTTGTTTGAATAGAGTAGATACGTCCGTAAGGTTTGTTTGCAACTGATTTGCAAATTGAACGTTTTGTGTATAAGCCAAACTACCTTTGTAACTCTGTTTATCAGTCATATCAACATTATAATAATTAGACAGAACGAACGAACTAAGTCTTCCAAAGGATCGGGGACCTGACCGTAACCTACCTAAATAGACCACTGTCAATCTGGCAGAATAGTTGGTTACAATTCGGTAATTCTGAAACGAGAGAAATCCACTTATATTAACCCTCTACACTCGTATAAAAACAACTCTGAATATAAATATTCAAACTCGATTTTACGTACTTTCCAACACTCAAGCTTTACTTCTGAACATATAACAACAATCTTATGTCAATACTCTATCTTTTACACTTAGAAAATGGAGCAAAATATTACTAGGTTTGCGACTAAATCGCATTTATATATTACTTACCCTATAAGGCTAGCTGAACGATGCGCGACACTATAACACAAATCTCCGATTTTACATACTTTCCGACATCCGAGCTCTACTTTTGAACATGTCATAATAAACTGCTAAGAATACTCTATTTAATACACTTAAAAAAAGATGCGATAATTTTCTTGCTT
>QRAM01000025.1:319114-347162 GCA_013436055.1 Halocynthia roretzi | reverse complement strand
ACAGAACGAACGAACTAAGTCTTCCAAAGGATCGGGGACCTGACCGTAACCTACCTAAATAGACACGGAAATATCCAATAGAAATCACATCCGCCTTTTTGGATTTAGCCGTAAATTATACCCGAGTATCATAAATAATATTTAATTGGCAAAGGTACCGATCGCAAAAATACTATCTTACTAAATATTCACCTTACCTTTCTTCATATATCGAATTAACGAACTGTGTCTTTTTGGTTTTAAGTTAGAAGAACGTCCAGCGGGGAGTCGGAACTTTTCCGAATTACTAAAATTACCTAGTGAAAAATTATTATAAGACTATTGAATTACATGACAGTCAAATAGTGCGAAGTTGTATTGGACTTGTAATCATTGGTTAAAAATAATTGTTAAAAAATTGTAATTGTTAAAAAAATAATAAAAACAATGTGCACTATTTTTCATGCAATGCCACGAATCAAACACTTTCAAATAAAGCATTGCAAGCAGTGGTGGGATTCACATTTTTTAGGAACTGGTTCTCTTGATTCTACATAATTTTTTCACGAATATACACAAACTACTACATACATGTACTAAAATGATCAATGAATAACAAGCAAAAGCTCTCTTACAAAAAGAGACTTCACAGTTGCAACTGTAAATCATGACATAGACATACCATATTGCCACTATAATTACCCTGATCCAAGCCCAAAACCAGTAGCCAGTACTAAAGTCCCAACTGTACTAGAGGTTCTTTTACTTGCAGAGGTAGTGGTGTGCTCATAAGCATTGGTTGGAGGGAGACACGATTCGCCATCGCACGGACCAGCTACAATGCAAAATAATAGGAAAATTACAATTCCAACCTTTCCTTACTAAACGTTCGAAATATCAAAAAATATGTTACAGGTTTATTACGTTCAAAGAAGCTACGTCTTATAAGGCGAATCATGATGTTGTAAGTCTGAATTAGAAATAATTACAAAGTTGTATAGGTTGAAATGATCTTGGGTTTTAATTTCAAACCTACCACTGAGTTTCTCCCCATAAGTATCTAAGAGTGCGAGTACAACACCATTGGTCCATCCAAAGCCTTTCTGAACATCATACTCTCCCCCGCTGCCAGGAACACCATCATCCCGAGTTACATCATACTGAAATAATATAAATTTTACCAAATAGGTTAACACCATGATGAATACTACAACTACATTTCTGTAAGGTACATACAGATTCTGCATGTTACCTTTTCAAACATAGCATTCGTTTTATTGTAGGCTTTCCAGTTGCTCAGTATCCACTTCTGAGCTTGTATATATGCTTCTTGTTGAAGTTCCAACACTTCACTGCTTCCTAAGCCAACAATTATCATGTGCTGAACAAAAGTGTTGAAAATAAAATAATGTTAGGTTTTAAGCTGGGGTAGATTTAAACATGTTGAATCAGGTAAGACCGTACTCTATGAGAGTTCTGTATGCAAATAATCTTTGTCTCTAATCTGTGATATATGAACAAGCATAAACTTCAATATGACTAAATTTCTTACCACTAAAGGTGGCCAAGCATTTGGAAAGTCCCATTGCTGACCACTACTATTGAGGGATACTGGAATGCCACCAGGATAATCAAGTGCTCCAGTGGACTGCAAAAATATATAAATTTTGTTTCTGATCAACAGTAAATGCTTCATACTCTCTCGACAGATATTATGGAAGTCGGCATGTAAATTATTTAACAGATGTTTTAACCCACTTGCAAATAATTGTAAATGCGTTTCTCTCTATCGGCAATGTCGACTGAGGAAGAATAACACTTAGTCCACAGTGGATTCACATTAGAAGCGAAATATTGCCTGAATAATGTCAAATAATATAAAACCTGATAAAATACACTATCAATGCTTAGACTGTCATACATCATTAGTTAGTTTACCCATTAGATGCCTTTTGTGATATTAGGTAGTCATAGTATGTTCCATCACGTTCATGCCACAGAATTTCTTCTATTGCCTCGGTTCTGCGTTTATATGCATTCTCAAACTCGTTTTTTTTTGTCACTCCACCTAATGCAATGTAAAATTTAAATTTATGAGATATACACGCACAAAACATATCAGTATGTTATATCGGCTATTACTCACCAGCAATCTCATGAAAATAGGCCAAGTCTCTTTCTACTGCGGCTAAAATGCTATTCAAATCAACTGGAATGATGTCTTTAGTTCTCAAGTTCCTCAGCAAGTTAGTAGTTGATACGTTGATGCAAGAACCTTAATATTAATTTTATCATTTTAATGTGTTGTGTGGAGAATGTACTTTTTAATCGTGTCGTTAACTCAGTTATTAGTGCAAAGCATAAATAGTAACATAGTTTAACATTTAGTTTCAGAATAGCAACCAATACATAACCATATTCTTGCAACCTAACATAGAAGGTTTTTGATGTCATATATAGTTTCGAATCTAAATCTAAATAGAGTTTAGGTAGAAATTACCATGAATAGATGCACCATTAAGCAAGAGTACTGGCATATATTTTTATTGTTCAATTACTCATACTCCTTAATTCACTCTGTCTGGTTTCGAGATTGTCTTACCAGTCCATCTTGTAGAAAAGTCCCAGCCTGATTCGCAAGCTGAGGTGATGTGCGACATTAGTTCCAATGCTTCATCTTAAAATGTACAATGCAGTGATTATTATAAAAAAGAGGTAAAGAGATTATCTAATTAGAAGGATCATATTACTACGTTGGATTGTATCTATACTGAAACGAGTCTCTATACATAAAAAATAATCTTTTAAACTTGAACATGAACTCTCACAAAAGGGTTATATTTAATAATTCATTTCTTTTCTTTAACCTTCTGGTAATCCTTCGATGAGCTTCAAGTCTTCTCTATACGATTCCGGTCTCGGCTGATTTACTTTCGATGCATATTGATTCAACGTATGATTGTTTCCCTCGCTGTCTTTAACTGTTACAGACCTATAGAGAGTAATGTATTGCAACAATCTAGTGTATGGTTTTTCGAACCTAAGAAATCTACTACAAGGTTACCACCACTAATCCAGCATCCTTGGTTCCCATACTGAACCGGATAAACAGAGATTTATACATAGAAACCTCTAATACACCCCTGAAACCTCCCATTATATGTTCAAAATACTGAAGAATATTTTGAAAATTAAATAAACCAACTATTTAATGTAAATTGGAGATAAATATCATGAAACGAAAGTGTTAATGATACAGGATACATGCTTGTCTTGCGCAAACTCAAACATGCAGTGTGAAAAGCTCACATGACCGCATAGTCACACCAATAGACAACAGAAGGGCCCTGCTCTCATTTATCACAGCATTATTGCTGTACTCGTGTTATCAAAGTCCTCGACTATGCATAATTTATCTAATAAGCATTACCATAGGTATGCTCAGTTGAAAATCACGCTGTATTAAATGATGCCAGACAATCGATAATCAACCTGTAGTAACAAACCTTTCTTTCATCCAAAAGTCGTATTCTCTTTCCAGGGAAGGCAAAATAGTTTTTATGAACCCAATGGCTTCTGAAATTACACATACACACTTTTTTAATTCTGGTTAACTATGTACAAACGTGCTGAAAGACATCAGATAATTCTCGCAATAATATAAGCCTCGGATATTTAAAGAATGAATACTTGTTTTGTCGTAGTAAGCACGAGCCATTAGAGTTAGGAAGGGTGGTTGGCTCCGTCTAGTATAGTACAAACGTCCCCCGTTTGGCACAAAATCAAAACTTTCGACCATATCTACAAAGTTTTTGATGATTCCTTCTACAGTGGAATACATCTCGCTCAACAGCAGACCTCGAATGATCCAATAGGTGTCCCTGGTTGCGCAAAGAAATTGAATGATAAGGCGATGATCAACGGATTTTCTATTGGAAAAGTTGCAATTTGACATTGTAAACAAAAAAAATCATCCTACCAGTAATAAAATTCTCTGAATCTCCCACCAGGCACAATGATTGGATTTGAAGAATAAATCATGCTGTATCGGCTGCTATTCATTTTCACATCTGAATGAATTTTTCGCCCAAGTTCTTTCCAAAGTTCATTCAGATCAGAGGCCCAAGATCTAAGCTGTGCATCAACAATCTTGTCCAGAAATTTTGGGCTGTTGATAACATCGAATGATCATGTATTAGACAAACCAATAGATGGGCTACCTAAAGTGAAAACTTCCAAATCCAACCTTTCTACCCAATCTTCAGGTATCCAGGTTTCAAATTCCGAACCAGGAGGTAAAAAGTTGTCATTCACGAATACTTTCACTTGCTCATCTGAGGGTTTGCCATCAGTGTCATTCTCTAATTTTTCAAACCGCTCCAGAATTATCTCTGAATAAAATTTAACTGTGAGGGAAATAAATTAGAATGAAGAAATATATAAGGCTCAGTAAAATTCTGGGTACTAGTCTAGTAGAGTTTACATCCGAAAACCCGGATATGTTGCTGAGGGTTAGAGTTTGCTAATCCAACCGCTCACCCAAACCTAACTTCACCTAAGCTATGTCTAACATAACTGAATGCAAGACACTATTGGACATAAACTGAAACGGGGGTAAACGCTGTTCCCGTATTACACCGATCAGAGATGGCATGACTTCACTTATCTTTGTGTCCTGCATACACAATTAACTCACCTGGTTCATATTTCATTTTCATGTCAACAAAAGACTTGGAATCATTGTAAATATGAGCATTCTGGGCAGCCTCAAGTAGAAGTCCACTGCAATAAATTTCACTGAAACAAATATAGAATGCTGTCATATACACTGGTATTGTAAAGTTTAGTACATGACAAAGAGTACTTCAGAAAATATAGGCTACTAGTCGTCAATCTGAGAATTCTAGAACAGATATTTTCCGAAAAAATCAAATTAAATAATATTGAACCAATCCACAAACAAGGGCCTATAAAGTTGTTATCCCTAATAAGCCTAAAAACCACATATATATAAAATGTCACAGCCATACCCTGAACCCCTGCCACCATACGATTCCATTTTCAAGTCCATACCACTGCAATATAGTGTCTTTATTAATTTGGTTTCCACGCCTTCCCAAATGATTGTATTGAGAAAAGCATCACAGACAACGTTATTATTAGAGTCAGGATATTTCTTTTTATAGTCTGGTGAACCATGTCTTCGGTGCTCACGATGCGATAAATTACATGGCACGCAATCAAAAACAGCATGGTCGAATTTGAAGTAATTCATACGCTGTGGCGAGGAAGGCCACTCTGTATCGTCGTCACTAATGCTACAAGGCAGTGATTCTACTGAACTACGTATAACAGAATCGGGAACAGCACAAACAGTCAACGGAGAAGCTTTGTGGTAGGTTTTAGAGGGGTACAACGACTTTTCTGGCGTGACTATATCAAGATTTTCTCCGAGTCTACTTGACGTTTCATCTTTTCGAGTTCCGTTTAACACCGACAGAGGTAAAAATTTACTATTCATTTTACAGCACTCAAATTTTGTTGTCTTTTTAAAAGTAACAAATAAATTAATAATAGTTCCGATAGTAAACAGCAACACTACGCTTAGCTTGAATATATGTCACACATCCTGAATATGAGGTTAGTTCTGGTAGTAGCCTAATTATTCAATTCCTTAGAGCTTTTCACTATAATTCCAAACTAATATATACGGAGTACTAAAATAATTCTATATATCCCATTCGTCTTTACATCGATATTTGAATAGTCACGAGTAGCCACCGGTTTATAAAGCCTAGACAGCACACATTCACGGCGGAAAAACAATATTACGAGGTGGCAAAAACAAATCTACTCGTGCATGTTTACTTCGGACTGGTTGCGATCATGGTGTCGTTTTATTTCGTGTAAGGATTGAGTTTTATATGACATGCGATAAACATAGGGCAATAAGAAGTTATAAAAATTTGTAAGCGCGCTTGGACGTCAGGCAGGTACATTAAATCGTTACGGTTTGACATAAAATCTTACAGCTTCAGTCAAAACAAGTAAATATTTTTGTCAAAATATTATTCGGAGCTTTCAATCAGCGATAATTTCGCAAAACTAAGATATAAACTCAAACAAGTTACAGCTTCCATGCATACTTCTAATCAGCGATAATTTCGCAACCCTACGATCTAAATCCTAACAAGTTAAGCCTTCTTGCATATCTCCGTGAGCTGTGTTTACAATTAGTAATACAGTACTGCACAATATTTAATAATACAAAACAAGGTGGCTCATCATTATTTCTACTTGTACAGTTTCAAGCATCTATCATTTTACATTATACTGAAACAAAGAACTCGGTGAACCTTCGTATGGTTTCTGCTATTCTCTGTGGAATAAGGCAATACGTATTACAAACTTGCTACTATATAAATGGAACATTTGAGCAGTAATAAGACACATTAAAAAAATTATGGAAGCCTATGAAGCACTGTATAACATATTCTCGTATATTTCTAAACAGATATGATATACTATGGTCAATTGAATTGATTACGAAAGTCATAAAGGGGTTACACGAGCGGAATACGTGAAATATAGACAGTTTCGTGTGATAGTCGAAATAATTTCAGTCAATTAGTATGATTGGAAGTGACTTTCAGCATATGTGATGTGATTACTTCCATATCCGTGTCTGGTTTCATAAGTACTTCTGTCTTTTTTTAGATGGTATTCAAGAACTCATTGAATAGGTGAATAATGACATAGTAGAATAGCAGTTAAATTACTAATACAGTGATACCAGATCAGTAGAATTTTTTTTAGCGAAATTACCCTTCCCGCTGTTACACCACACTAATGACCGTATTAAGGAAAGTCGGGATAATAAATCAATGATTCAAAAATACGAATGATTGCCGGTAAGTACCTCATTTCGCGCGAACCAGATTAGTAATAATTACTAAGGAAATTGATCTGGTGTAAATCATTCTACAAGTGACGTCGCGTTATGTAAGAATATACTGTGACGCACCCAGTGATATTTTCAGATAATCATCCGCTAAATCGTCATAGGACAAGAAATCGCCAATTACATTATAATTTTTTCATCTGAAGTCATCTGATGATGATGATGATATGCCACAAGCAATTGGAACTGATTCCTCATATACGTAACTGATGGCTATGACTGCAATGTCAAGTGATGAGCAATACCATTTAACGGGAGTAGCTTACAGCAACACCGCAATAATGAACTAACTACCGCATTAACTTAAAGCAGTGTGCCCATTCCATTTTGCCACAAAGTGCTTCCCTGGTCCGACTCTTACTGCTATACCTCAACCAACAACACAAATTCAACTAAGTCTATATATATCCATTTTTACTCACTTGCAGACAGTTGCTTCTGGCAATCCTGGATAAACTTTTGATTTTTTTTTGCCTAAACAACAACACGTGAACAGCCACCTGGAAACTTTATGATATGACAACATTCCACATATTTCCTTCTATCACAGACCTAACACAACCTTATTCAAAACAAAATATAATACACACCTTGATGAGCTGAAAAGTACAATATACTGTCACAGAAAAGTAAATCTAATTATGGTAAAACTCATGCCTTAAAAATTTAAGTGATCAAAAGCTCAAAGCTCAAATGTTTTAAATTTAAGTGAACTCGGTAGTTTAAACACTGATTGTAATAATGCCAGGACCTCCTACTTCAGTAACCAAAACTACAACACAAATTTATGGCTATTTCCTTATTTGCAAGGAGTAAACTGGTTTTGCACATTAATATTTTATTGTAAAAGAGTGATGTAGACATGAAGACTATGGAAACAAAACAGATGTTGAATTGAACTCAATCCCTTCATTTAGATGACTTCTAAATTCTTTCTATTAGCATGCTCATTCTTCTAAGTAAGTTAAACTGTTTAAACTGGTGCTTTGGAACACACTATTCTTTGATTTAAAGAAATCACTAGACTCATTGTTTTGAAAAGTTTCTAACTACAGATAGTATGCATTGTCCAACATACCAAACAGTTCATTAGACAGTAAGATATGCACAACACAACCGAATTGCTACATGCTGATGACTCGATTGATCTTACATATATGTAGTGTGATATGTTTGAAATACTGGACTAGCATTATGTATACTTATGAAATAACACCCATGACTAAATAATAAAACACATACCTGTCGCAAGGTGGTATTACTTGGCTAACTTCAGCCCGGGTGATAAGCGAACTCAATGCAATGCAACTCCACAGTAAATTGGTACGCATCTCTTGTGCTACGAAACTCTTTTGATTCCGGGACAACGCAGTAACAAGTAATAAAACCTATAAAAATATACAAAACATTTTAATATACTACAAAGTGGGTGTGTTGAGTCGGAGTCGATTAGTCAGCTAGTTTTTATTACGTTGGTAAAAATATCTTCTTAGCCTGTTAGTTCATACCATAGAGATTGGAACAAGTGACTCAGTTTATCCTTGCAATATTTACCGATCATTTATCGTAGATCGAGCAATAGCAAAATGTTAGAGTAATGGTTTTCCACCATCCATCATTTTTTTAAAATCGAATCATAAATCAATAGAGTGTGAGTTCCATGCGGAGCTGAATCTATTTGCACTGATTTTTCAGCTCAGTATCTTAGGGATTGAAATGCGATTGCATGCGAAAAAGCCTGTTTACCGTTGCTCAATAAATATTTACCTATCATTTAGTTGATATGAAAGCAAGTTGTTTGCAAATGGTCAAATATTTATTACTTTACAAACAAAAAATGCTATGATGACAAAGAGCCGCTGACATGCAACAGAATGATTTTACAGAGACAAAAACATGTATACAAAGCGCTATGCATTACATACCAGCATTATGGAAATTAAAGCAACCATGCTTGCTATTACACGTTTCGTAAATTTGCAGTGAAAGGTTATTCTCCTCGTTCTAGGAAACCATTCTTCATAGCCTTCTTGATCACTGCTATTATCAGACGTCTGAAACAGTGAAACCACAAAATCTAATTGTGCATTAAGGGAAAGTGATATTTCACACAATCAAAACTAGTAAATAGCAATTTTGGGTTTGGACTTTACATTCTGTGTATATGTTACCGAGATCACTTGCACACGTAGGTCTGTATATACCATACCAATAACCATGTCACACCCCTGACCATAACCTTGGATTCAATAACATGTCTCGTTTGTACGTACGAATAATAAAAGCTTAAATTTTAAGAATAGCCCTTGAACCAAACTGAAATGAAAGGGTAACCATCCCAATTTAATAGATGTATAGAGATGATTTGAATTGTATTTTATGACGTCATAACGAATCGTCGCTGTTGCTGTGGATGCATGTTACCATGCACTATGCATGCAAGTCATCTCGACAACATATGAACAGGAATTACCATTTTTTGTTACCTTCAATGGTAACCTGACGTATTCACCCCTATTTCGACTGTACATTCTGGTTTTCATTACAAATTTCTTCACCATCAATTCACTTTTTCCTTGTACCTTTTTCTGCGCTGCTTAATCATAAAAGTTATGATCTAGGGCCATGGGGACCCCTATTTGAAAAAAAGGAGCCTATATCACAGTGCCTGGAACCACCGGCGAAAAGTGATCACGCACTTCGTATCACGCAATTCGGCTACAATATTTTGAAATTTAAAATCGTCATTTCTCCACCCCCTGACCCTTTACAGAAATAAAAATGGTATTGTGAGTTTCTTTGAAGGTCCCTACATCATTTGAGAGAAGAAAAAAAAGGAAAAAAAATTTTTTCTTTCCCTTGGGTAAGAACGGGGGCCCAAAAACCGATTTTTGGGGTGGGAAAAATTAGTTTTCTGCGTTTTAGACCACCTATACAACAATCAACCTGTCACGATATTTTCAGAATACGTTTGAGTATGGGTAAAGAATTAAGGCCTGGCCCTTGGGGCTAAGAAAAAATTTTTGGGGTGGCATCTTTGGATTTGGATATTCACCTAGAATCATTTTTTTTTTCATTTTGTCTCAAATGATGTAGGGACCTTCAAAGAAACTCACAATACCATTTTTATTTCTGTAAAGGGTCAGGGGGTGGAGAAATGACGATTTTAAATTTCAAAATATTGTAGCCGAATTGCGTGATACGAAGTGCGTGATCACTTTTCGCCGGTCTGGAACTGATCCCCGTGCAAGTTTTCAAAGCGCCTAGTTATGAATCCTGTGAGTTATGGGCAAACGAACAGACACAACAGTTTCTCATTTATTTATGAGATTAATAATAACAGTCTTTAAATACCAAAGACTATGCTAATAACGTGTAGACACCAAATGTTTGTTGGCCGCAGTTTTTGTTCAAGGTTATGTCGGTTCGTTCTCCAGCACTAGGGGGAATTCCGGACTATACAGGTTCACAGTTCAAAATTCTACCGAGGGGGACTCATCAGACAGTTAGTTTCAGCCAGTTCGTTGTAACGTCATTACGCTACAAAATAGTGAATTATGCGTATTTTATAGAATTTAGAAGTCTAAAACATCGTATTCGTATTTACTATTTATTGTCTATGACAATCCGTTAGCCGGTATCTCCTTTTTAAGTCTACTTCACCTTAACTTAAAATGAAGATAACGGCTTTCGTTAGTTTGCTGTGCATATGAAACTTATATATATGGATATGCTATGAAATTTTGCATTTATTTGGCTTGTTTATGTGTTGATTTCAGCTTGATTGGGTCAATAGAAATCATTTATAAAAGTTGATTGTACTTTGCCATCTAGCGGTTGGAAGTTTTTACTTCACTCAACGGTTATAAATGATCCAACAGTGACATCTAGCGGTTGGAAGTTTGTACTCCACCTAACGCTAATGAATGAACTTCTAATGATCCAATCAGGCTATAATTGCTTTGTAGAATTGTTGTAAGAACATTGCTTGTGAGAATTTGGTAGATTGATTATGGTAAACCCCGAAAAATTCTATTTTGAAACTAGAATACCTATTTCGGGTCGGCCGTAACGAGTGACCCCACGTTGAACAACCTTTAATAACTCGCGAACCAATTGTCGTCTCACTATATATGACACATCAATGAATGTAGAATTCCATAACGAATCTATACATACAGGCCTCATATGTACAGCAAATTAAAAGGAGCCGATTTATGCTAATTTCCAGCCGCTAGATGTCGTTGTTGGATCATTTATAACCGTTTATTGAAGTAAAAACTTCCAACCGCTAGATGGCAAAGTACAATTAACGCTTATAAAAGAACTTCTAATAAAAAAAATTATACAATCACGCTAAAATTAGCACAGCAACGTCGCTCTCTCTGAATCTTTGATATGCTTCTAATTTGATAATGATTCTATTAGCAATCGTAAGTTGCGTCGACAAGGAACTTAGCGTAATAAACTCAAGAAAACCCAAATTCTGAGACTGTGATCATGATCGATGTTGTCGCTACCTACTTTGTCGTGATCATTGTCGCAGTCGTCACCCCATTCCTCGTCGGAGTGTCTGAGAAACAGCAGCACAAATATTAGAGATACATTGATGGTCTTCATTGTTTTCGTTTTACACGGTTAATCTACAACTGAATTCTATCCCGTTCCAATACGATATTTCTGGTGCTGTGAAATGCATGTCTCAATATCCCTTTGTATACTTGATATGACGTGTCATCCCGTTCCAATAAGATATTTCTAGTGCTGTGAAATGCATGTCTCAATATCCCTTTGTATACTTGATATGACGTGTCATCATGTAGAATTGCTGGCATTGGAATAAATTCTCGATTGTTCTATAGATTATACGAATACGTGTCACAAAGTAAGGCTCGTAACACAACTCATAACAATTCCAGAACCCATATTACCAGCAATTGTTAGATTGTACTACAATATTCTTCAACAGAATAAACTGCGCTTATTTCTCTCGCCATTAGTTTCAATAAAATTATTTAGTAGTAGGAAACTAGCGATATTAAAGTATTTAGAATATACGAACAGCATAAAACTATATAAAATCATTTAACATTAGTGGTCCTTTATAACAAAATATAAACATAGTAGTATTATAGAATATATATGAAGTGATGAATTTTATATGACCCCTAAATAATGAGGAAACTTCCACCCCATGTTAGTAACACTATCAGACTATAAATACACCTCAGGATGGTGATTTTTTGCATTATCGTGGTATCAAGGAACATAGAATCAGGTAAAAAATAAGTCAAGAGAATGTTGATTGCAGACAACATAGTTGTTACGTTCGAGTTCCTAAATAATTAAATGAAATTTATAAATTGTTATCACGTTCAATCATTCGTAGAATATATTACCGTACTAGGCATGATTGCTAGGCTTGTTAGTTCTATTCCGAATCCGTACTGAAGCACAATTAGTAATCTATATTCAAACGTTGAATCAAATTGCTAATAAAGAATAAATTTGTCCTTAGTTAAAAAAATCCAAAAATCCACGAGGGAAGCTCAGTTCTGTGGAATCATCCATTGCTGAAATGAGCACATTGAGAAATAAAATTGCGATCACCTTTACCCTATTTAATTGAAAAAAGTTCTCACCTGATACAAAAACGCGAGCAGTACTCCGACTACCGATAACTTCACTAGTTTTAGCAGGTAACTGAAGGCATGATTCTTAGGAAGTTTTTTCATCACGTGTCTGCAAATGTTATGTTGAAATATTACCAATACAATAAACAACTCGCACAAAGTACTTCTTTTAACCATTTCAAAACTACGGTGTCTTCATTCGGTCCAAACATAGAGAATGAATAAATATGCCGTATTTAATAATAATCGGATAAATTAAACTTATTTTTCTTACCGCTTAATCATTTGAAGTTTCTTATCAGAGTATGGCGGATATCTGATTTTCATAATCATTTCTGGTAGCTTGGTTTGAAAACATGATCGCTTGTGTGAAAAGGCTTCGAAGGTATACTTGCCATGATAATTTCCCATTCCACTATTTCCTAATCATATTACAGTTAAAATTATTGAATCAGGCATTTGCAGAAAAAAAACATAGCTGTGAAGTAAGGAAAGGTCTTACATACCGACTCCACCAAAAGGCAAAAACTCATTGAACTGCATGGCACAATCGTTAATGGCGACGCCACCACTTGAAGTGCTATCAAGAACTCTATCGATTACCTGTTAGTAATAGTGTAAACATATCATACTATACTAAAAGAAAAAAGAATAATGTATACTTCTTGATCCTTTGTAAACACGTAAAGTGCAAGCGGCTTTTCCCTACGATTCACAGATGCTATAGCTTCATCGATGTTTTTGACTTTTAAAATGGGAAGAATGGGACCAAACACTTCCTCCATCATAATAGGAGAATCTTCCGCAACATCCACCAGAACAGTAGGTGCTGAGTAAACAAGATACAAAACGTGAATTCTGAACCGGTCTGGGATGTTCAATATATTAAACTACAATACCAATATATTTATTCTCCTCGTCAACCTCGCCACCAATTACGGCCTTTCCGCTTGGAAGCAGTTTTTTGAGTCGTTCTACATGTCGCTCATTCACAATCCTTCCTAAGCTCTCAGATTCTTTCGGATTATCTCCGTAAAACTCACGAATTGCAATTCTGTTAGTGAGGGTATCAAAATAGATAGATTACAGATAAATATACAATCACAGCGATCTATTGCATCTACTTACTTGAGGTTTTCCACCAATTCATCATGAATTTTTTCATCACTAAGAACGTGATCAGGTGCAAGACATATCTGTCCGGCGTTTGTTAATGTCAGACTTGCAATGCGTTTAGCTGCTATCATCAAGTCGCAATTCCTTTTTCAATTAGAAGTAGTTTGCAAAAAATTAATGTTTCAACCAACCGTACTATACCTGTCAACGATGCATGGATTTTTGCCTCCCAACTCCAAAATGACGGGAGTTAGAAATTTACTTGCAGCCGACATAATCAGTTTAGCGACGTTTGCACCACCAGTATAGAATATCAAATCGAATTGGTTATTTTGCAGCATTTTCGCGGAACCCGGTCCATCAGTTAAAACAATTGGAAAACATTCCTAAATGAGATAACATTAGAACAAAGTAACAATGATATGGATCTGGGCAGTTGAAGTCAGGCACCTTGTGCAGATATTTTGGAAGAAGATTTTGCAGCAACTCTGCGCAATTCAATGCTATCTCCGACGGCTTTATAACGGCGCAGTTGCCCGCGGCAATAGCACCAACTAGTGGTTGCAAAACCAGCATGATGGGAAAATTCCAAGCACCTATAATTATACAGACACCGAACGGCTCTTTCCTGGGAATAAAGGCATTTTATTTACTAGCATTACGTCAGTAGCAGCCGCTGTGTGTTGTAAGTCCAGAGGAAACAAACGATTCGATTACCTTATGTACATTTTGTTCAACTTTTCCAATCCACTCACTTTGGGATAATCTGGTTTTGTCCATTCATCCATATGTTGCAAGGCGCCAATAATTTCCGTTCTTATCATGTTAATTTCCATGAGAAACGCCTCAAAATTGCTCTTTGCAAATGTATAGCATTGATAAATCATGGGTACTAGTCTAGTACACACAAGTTTACAAGACGTGTACTATAGTGGAGATCAGGGCTACTCAACTATCATTAGCAAAGGTCCGGTTAGACAATTTCAATATTTGCAGAGGTCCGGTAGAGTAGCCCTGGTGTAGATAATGATGATACGACAAAACTTTATTACATAAACAATCTCTACATTAGATCAATATAAAAGTGTTAATAAATCTGTATTGTAAAATGTAATACCTTATGAAGATCCTTTTTAAGGGCTCCATAGATAGATTCCTCATTCTCCTCCAGAAACTGAAGCAGAGCATGAAGCTGCTTCTTTCTCCATGGAATTGATCTTGTGATTCCTGTGTTATACGCTTTTTTTGCGTTAGCGATAACTTTCTCCTGGTCCGTCATAACGCTAATTATAAATAGTAGTAAAATGAAAAATGGATCAATATTTCCATGAAGAATAAATAGCAATGGACAACGTGTGTGTGTGTGTGTACCCTCGCTTATGGTAATCAATGACTATATTACTTGGCTCCCTGTTTACACAATTCTGATTCAAAAACCTTAGTACTGTATATTATGCTTTTTTTTACCCCTTTCACATAGGCTCTAGCACCAGGTTCAGTTGGACCCCCAGGGGTCCACTGCGTAATTACAAGGGTCCATAAAAATAAACTTAAATAAACGAAATAGGTATGTGGTATCCTCGTACGCTTTTTATCAAATACTACACTAAGATCAAGTAGTTATATTAAGCAGCAAGTAGTATAATTAGTCCACAGCAAAAAAAGGGTGGAAAGCACTGGTCCACATAATCGATAGCTGAAAGTCCATGAATGACTACATCACACGCATGCCACGTCACTGAATTAACAATGCTAGCAGCAAACTGTATCCAAGAGTTCACATTGCTAATGATTGATAGCTATATCTATACAGAGTCATTGCTTGCGCCATATATATATATACTAGTAACGCAAATGACGTACGGCAAAACATGGTACTACCACCATAGAAGCAGCCATGTTGATTGCGCATAGAACGAAGTATCCGTACAGCATAGTATTCCTAGGTTCGCGCTTCCTTTGTCCAATTAAGCTATTTTTAATCAATGTTTGCGCTTTTCTTCGGAAGCAGGAAGAGAATTTTAACAAAAAAATACGAAGAAACAAGCTGGTATCGTAAAATATTTTGTATCTTTAGCACCACCTCACGATAAACATTTACACATCTACTACTGCTTTGAAACCGAGTGTTCCTTGCTGCTAATATACCGGATCCATGAGGTTGAAATACAATCAATTTCGAAAGCACTTGTCACGCCATATATTTGCAAAGTTTTATTGTAATATCAGCTACAAAACGGAATCGGTAATTTAAATACAACGCAGACAGATTGAACGTGATCATACTCACTTCACTGAAAACTGCAAAATTGTGCTACGAAACTATACAGTCATCTTGTCACTGTTCTCAAGAGTTGTATGTACAGAAATATAAATGACACCTCAAAAGTTCGTTTTACTATTGTAGCATAGAATGTGGTAATGGTATCATGATCTGTGAACTCATACTTCTAATCAGTGGAACTGTAAGCAAATAGGTACAGTTCAATGAATGTAATTTCAAAATACTTATCCTTAAAATACAAACCTGTGTAACATACAACGTTATCCCATCCATCAGAGGTCCAAGCTTTTTCCCGAGTTATTTTACGGTGATGTAAGTCTTTGTATGCTGTGGAAAATATACAGATAAAAATAGCATATATATAGCAAGTATTATTTAAAGTAATAAAGTAATTTTCATCATTTAAATAATAAAAGTAGACTTGCAATGTACACTTTTGATCTCAACTTACTTTAAATCGACTTTAAAATTTGTTCAATGAAAAATGCGCTACGAAATGGTATCATTTTAGGATCAATTAGGAATAATCAGTTAATTCATCAATCGTTAACAGTCCAGGTAAACCTCACTCAACGATAATGTGCCGTTCCGACAACCCGGTCGGTAAACGAACTCCTCAAGACCAGGATCCTCTCCAACAATTTAGAAAATATCTTTAGATATTGTTTTAATGTTACCAGATGGGAGAGCGAGGTCATGACAATATGGAAAGTTTTGAAAATAGCTGAATAACGAAATTCGTATAGGTCTAATGAAAACACTATCTAAGGGTCATAGAGTACCTGTATGTCTTCTCCCCTTTTTCTATTATCACAAAACAATGCAATAAATATTACGATACCAAGCATTGAGTAGATAATGTTTTTAAGAAGACTATTCTTGTGAAAGTTGAAAATCTACTGTATATTAAAGAAGTGTTAGTATCACTTAGACAACAAAGACTGAAGCATACCCCAAAGATGGTGCACAACATTAAGTTCACCAATTTCCGTGAAAAATCCACCAACAGCTTCATTATTTGCCTGCCGGTTGCTAATTCCTTTAGCCCTGGGAGAATAATGACAAATTGTAAAGCATATACTATACTATCATTTTCAAAAGTAAATGTTATATATTTTACTTGCTGAAATTTATGTATAATAATAACTAAATATAGTAACAATTTGAACAAACCACGTTTACCCAGCAAGTCTTACCATATCCCATATAATAGGTACCTTCTACCCATTTGAAATTTAATTATGCTACTAGAATTCATCTCAGCAATTTTGAGATTGTGCTTCAATACTCAGTTACTTCTATCACCACTAGTTTCACTAAAATAGGCATGAATAGGCAAGCGAATCAGCAATGAAAAATGATTAAGGATGTACATACCAGCTATTTGCCCATTCGATCAGAGTGCCAGGCTGAAAAATAATACTGCAATCAATACCATCTTATTTTGTGCAATGTAGGTATTACTATATATAGCCAAGATGTCAATACTCTCAAATAATAGGTCCGCAGTTCATAAATGCTACTGCCCTCTCTAGGTATGGGAGAGTTCCAAAATGAGAACTCAAAAAGCAGCTGGTTTTTGCGAGCCAAAAGCATTTTACTACGTTGCCTCCTCATTTCCCTGTACCATTCAAGATCACTCATTTTTTTATTGGCTTCACCAATCGCTGGGAAACCACCATTGTACCTCCAGAGATGCACTGAAAATAAATACTCAGTATTAATTCAACACAATAAGGAATATATACAAGGTTTTCCGCAAGAGCACGTAATTTACCCACAACTCCCAGTGATAGTAAAGTAAAGTGAAAGTAAAGTAGATTATCATTATGGAGCATATTGCGATAACTAGGAAGAAAGGTACAGAAAATGGGAAATATTGTATAGGAATCACTGAAATAAGTCATTTGTGTGAAATAGTGTCATTTTCATTCAGAAAAGAACAAACCGACTTGATCCTGCTGGCCATACCAGCAAGACCAGCTGCCGATGCATTCCACTGGAAGGTCCGGATTGCTTGATATTTTTGGTAGAATTTCAGCACTGAAAATAAAATCAATTGAAAAAAATACAAGTATACATTGTATAAAATCATAACAGTGCAATTCTGAAATCGGCTGGTTACCAATTGTAAAACCCAACACTGATCCTACCTCTAACCTAAATGTAATTCCGGTTTTTAGAGGGACCACACTAGTACCAATATAACTTCAAATTCAAACTTGTTTATACGTACCATATACTTTTGTAATCTTCCAATGCACCTGGCTTTACGCTGTGAACTGCAATAATGAGAGAGATGATAACAAATTCAAAATTGGAAAGAACTTGGTGACAATGGATAAGTATTCAACTGTGATTTAATTTATAATTCAAATATGAAATTGACAAGAATATTTTTGATACAAGCTAAATCTTTCATTCAATCTCACATTGTATTTTATACAGATGATCATTTTCTTTCTTTGTCAGTAGATTCGAATGAGATCCAGTTCGTGGCTGAGAACGAATGAAAAATTCCTTTATTGCCGATGACACTAATCTGATGAGAGAAATTAGCAAATTCACTTACAGAAAACATTATTATATGATTTAATATATTGGTGTATGTATGTACACTCGATAGAGAAGAAAATTACCTCGTAGATACGCTTGTCCCCCAAAATAACCTAGGAGACGTCGAAAATAGCATACGCCTGGAAACGTTCATGCTGTCTGTTTACAGAACACGATAATAAATGGTTACTTAATTTGAATCATTCAACAGAGGAGTTACCATTATTATTCAAAATAACTGAATCAATAAATCTCGATGCGTAAACCTAAGAAATTCCCCGAATATTACAATGTCAAATCAAACAAAAAAAACCAGAGGACACACAGCACAACAGTGACGTCATGCAAACTTAAAGGTCGTCGTTTCGAAGTTGAACTTACACCTGTAACCCCTCGGTAACTATTGTTTTATTATTTCAACTCAAAGTAAACAGCTAATAACATGCTTAGATATACTGCAATCAGAAGCTAACTACCATATTCATTTCTTCAGTACACTGCTGTTATTAAGCGTGTCACGTATAACATATTTATTACATGACAAAAAAACCTTTGAATGTTTTTTTGATGTTTACAAACTTTTAACCATTATATCCAAATACGTATTTTTAAGGTTGAGTAGTTTGCATTGCTGTTATTCTTAATTTCCCTAGACAAGAAAATTAGCTACAAATTGGAAACCACATATAAACGCACTACAGTATTGCACATTAGACAGTTTAAACTTCAAAGGATTACCATACACTAGATGTCGCTTTGTTATAAATAAGTTATATCTTATTATTATTAGTACACTTGAGTTATCTGTTGTCCAGCTCGTGGAAGTACATGTAAATAACGGCAAGATATTCAGTGATTCGGTGGTTGAAATCCATGTAACATATACATATACAGAATATATTAATTCATATACCTAATTAAGAAATAACGTTGGTGAAGATTGAGATAGCTCCAGTTGCAATTACATATTATACAATGTAATAAAATATAGAAGCTGTTCTAAAACTAATTACATTTACAACAATATCTTACAGAAATTCAATAAGGCTTATTTTCACAGAAGTATTGTCAGAAACCACGGTCGTAAATTAGATCGTAAAGGTCTTATTAGGTCGTAAACAAAATAAATGAAATTTTCCACGGGAGAAATAGAGTAGAGCATACTATGAGAGGCAGAAATTGTTTCCGTCTTCACCTCATAGATCCGCTACTGTACTGATTTTTCAACAAAGTAGTTGTCTAGTCACTCGGCTTGGCGAACGCAATTAATCGCAAATAACCCGATACCTAACTGTTCCCTGCATAGAAATGCGCCACACTACCTACCGTATAAGGTAAATCTTTCGAGTTATTTTCTAGACAAAGAATTCCAGCTCAGCCTGGAGGGTCGCTAAGTCACGTAGGCTAGAGTACAGAATGATAACATTGCAAAATATTACCTCCGCATAATTGGTGTATTACGTGTTCAAATAAACATTAGCATAACATTATCGGATCAAGTCGGATTTTGAAGAATTTATTTTAATGCATGAAGAGGAAATATTTGGTCAGAGGTTCGAAACCGAGTTGGTATAGTGTTGTAATACTTGGGTTTCTTTTGTCTCCTGAACTTGAAAACATTTACATTCTTTCTTGAACAAACTTCTCATATCCCAGTGTATTCCATCGAAACAGAGATAATAATGTATATATTCTTTAATGTAAAAATTTCAAGATTTGAGGCTATCTGCCAAATTGGATTTTTTGTGGCGATTCAACAAATTTTTCCTCGATGAGAAAGGATTGAAAACTTGCTTTTCACATCGTCAATAAGGCCCCATGGTTATAATATTGAGCATTTCTCTAAGACGATATTTTAGTCAGTCAGTGGGATCATACACCTAAAAAAACATTCTAGATATATTTAGGTAGTTCTTCAATCAAATTTACACAGGACTGATATATTATTAGAAGAATTGACAAGTATGCATCACAAGTTATATCGTGGGAGTTTTACTTAAAATTTCGATATTTCGACTTCCAGGAACCTACTACGATTTAGCTTGTATGAAATTTATCTGGTTAAGTCTGAATAAGATAATTCATGTAAAATATCTCTCATCAGGTGCACGAACTTTCTCATCACTAAATCTCCTTCAAGAATTATCGCCGACCCGTGCAAAGAATCAGCAGCGTCTAGCGGTGAGACAACGAGCACATTCCGTGCGTGTTTTGCGTTCCTTTTGGGCATTTTGAGTCATGTCGGATATTGCGTCCGGTATATACGCTTCGTCGCAACAGTTAAAAGTTTGTTTGTTCGACGATCTATTTCCATAAAAGGCACTGAAGTAATTATAGAACCGATTTCGCTACCGGCGCAAATATTTCAGGTTCTTGAAAACACGTTTTGCCATTTAAGGCTAATTAGTAGTTCTAAGAGTATTACTGTATAGTAATACTTGCTAATCCTATAACAAGCGTGAAAATATTTCATTTTAAACAGATACGTTATGTTTACTTTGTAACAATAAAATACTCGATTTTGTATGAGTGAGCTGCATCAATTCTACGTCATGTGCATATAACGACAGAAGGATTTTCTATGCCTTGCTTGCAATTGTCCATATAGTATATATAGCCTGACTGCAAATTAACTGGGGGAATATATGGCTTGAACCCAATAAGTGGAAACTTCAAGTACATGTCTTAGGCACAGCATTAGTTTTATACAAAAGAATATTCGTGCATCACTTCCTAGGAGTGGCCGGAAAGAATTATAAAATTTCCGACACTTATATAACAAGTTTTTGGAATGCAAAAGAGGTTTCCGAAATAGATATTCCAAAACGTTTAGTCTGGTTTTTCTACACATTTTTTGCAAAGTAAGTAAAAATGAAAAATGAAGGAAAACACGCGCACTGAAGTTCCATTCTTCCATTTTTCAACGAGGTAGGCAAAATATTTCTTCTATGGTATTTTGTTGGTATGAAATTGTTTGTTACTCCTTTGTAATATTTCTTAATTTTCTCGCGGTTATCTGTGTGGTCATAGCTATCTTCCTGTAGACAGCAAACGCCTAGTTTGATTAATCCACTGTCGGATAACGTTTTAGGCAAATAAGAGAAGTACAGCTGAGCAAATACCACACATTTTATTCCGAGGGATAGACGAATAATTCCAGATTATGAGTTATTTGAAAATTCGATTACATCGCTGAGGCCAAGTTTGTGAAATTGACTTATGGCATACGCTACTCGACTGACGCGCGAACTGAAGATAAACTTCAATTTTAGTACGCAGTGACACAAGGAGATAAATTTACTTCGTTGTTGAACAGTAGTAGGTTAATACCAACAACGCTTGTGAAAATTCCACAGAAGATTTATTAAGTTTTGTTGATCGTTATGAACACTATGGAATTACCTTTTTCGAAAACTTAAAAACTATTTAACAGACAAACAACAATCATAATTAGAATATATGAACGCCTCCAACACCTGTTTTTAGAACATCTATAAAACGAAAAGTAATTATAGTACCTCTGTTTTCTTCCATTAATCTTAATTTCTTTCATTGTTTTCCAAGGCTGTAAGTCCTGAAATATACAGGGAACTCCTAATATAACGTGGTTCGAATCAGGATTGAGATCGAGTTGGTCGTAATCTCCTATCAGTACGAAACAAACAAATGATATTTCAAACAATATTGTAATTTCCAATAATATATGCAATTGACCAATTGAAATATATAAAGTTTACATGGAATCCTACGTTGATGTTACAGTATGCCTGTATATTTAATGGTATTGAACCCACTTACTCTACTATCGCAGTGCCAACAGTACAGTAGTTTAATTGTTTCTGCTGTAATTTATTTCTTAGTCAAACCCAGCTCCTAAATAGTGTATAGCATTAAACAAACAAAAAAACAGCTACAAAAATCAAGAAATTATGTCGTAGCTATGTTATAATAGCAATAATTAATTANCAAACAAAAGATATTTCAAATAATATTGTAATTTCCAATAATATATGCAATTGATCAATTGAAATATATAAAGTTTACATGGAATCCTACGTCGATGTTACAGTATGCCTGTATATTTAATGGTATTGAACCCACTTACTCTACTATCGCAGTGCCATTTCTTGTTAAAACTGTCGATTAGGTGTACAGTAGTTTAATTGTTTCTGCTGTAATTTATTTTTAGTCAAACCCAGCTCCCAAATAGTGTATAGCATTAAAACAAAACATAGAGTTACATAAAGCAAGAAATTATGTGGTAGCTATGTTATAATAGCAATAATTAATTATTTCATTTCAATTCAATTTTTTTCCTTAATCGAAGCTACTTTAGGAGCTGGGCGAAGGTGCCATTTTGTTCACATGGTAATAGAAAAGAAAAAAAATGGTATTTTCCTGGACTCCATCTATATATGGAATATGAATTGTGATACAAATTTTGATAGGGTAAAGTTGTTTACTCGAAACCTATACGTGAAACAAACAATGTCAGCGATTGCAATTATGAGGCTACATATATTGTGCGTCGATGAAGCTTCAAGAAAACATCAACCGATTCTGACGCAATTATCGCAGGAGTGAGTCAGTAAGTTAGGTCACGGCCGGATCTGTCTGTGTGTTGGGTTTCTAGATTTTACGATAATCGTTCTGCAAGCAAATATTTAACGCTTTAATGCACGATAAGAACATGGAAGAAGTAGTGAGTCAAGCAGGGATTTTAACTTTAATCTTTTTTATAAACGTTACGATACTTCCATGGTATGTTAGTGAAAGACATATCAGATACGTGGATTTTCAAAAAATAAGTCTTGGTTTG
Source organism: Halocynthia roretzi (assembly GCA_013436055.1). NCBI lineage: Eukaryota > Metazoa > Chordata > Ascidiacea > Stolidobranchia > Pyuridae > Halocynthia > Halocynthia roretzi. The sequence goes on along the minus strand of QRAM01000025.1, from coordinate 323,814 downwards.
CACGTTACCAAGGAAGGCGACTGAGGAATATTTTGTATCACAAAGAAATTGCCTTAACAAACCAACCACAACTTAGTTATGATTGCGAGATTCACAATGTATAACTCATATTTCGTATTTTCTTTCGATATTATCGAGTTTACACAGACAACTCTTTAAAGTAGAAGTAAATTACCCTTACGGGCTTATTCTTCGTTCGAAAAGTATCTTTGGTATTACTCAGACAATACACTTAAAATTATTGTGTTGCCCTTTGAACCTGCCGTGAACTGAAGAGGAAATTGGATTATGACTTCCTTTCTTCATCACTTCACATAGAATACATAACAGGTATATTATACATCAGCAAATCTATTTCAATTTCCAAGATAATTGTTTTAGACAGTGTTTTCTTTTAAACGTAATTGCTATAAGATAAATTTATATACGTCAAATGACCCGAAATATTACACCATTGAAACATAATGATAATGATTTTAGAATCTTGAGGTATAGCAACATATCCTATAGCAGAATTTATTTATTTAAAGAGGCATTATTCTCATGTCGAATTTTTCAGCTAATAAATCATTTGCTCTCAGTTTCGCCCTTTTTAATGACAGAACTAAAATGCTAATATGGTTATTTCATTTATACTTGGCTTATTTTCGAACTGTTTTCCATTTTCCTAGGAGCCTACACTTGAAAGACGACAGCTATGATGAATTAGCTCGATGGTGTGAAGCATTATACGCTCTCTGACGACTTTGTAGTTGACCCTGTATGGGAGTGATTGATGCCTACAAGCCAAGGGTCGAGATAAACTCTTCTAAACCACGAATTGTGAAGAATTACCATCTACTAGAATGTCAACCGCGGAACATCAATTTGCTGACACATATTTTAGCGAAATGAGTTACAAGACTTCTGAACAGGAAATGCTATTTACAGTTATGTTTGTTCAGAATTATGCCTCAATCGAACCCAAAAAATTAGCATTATAGCGATGTATCAAGCTTATCAAATACATGCAGTACAACAATACCGTGAATTAACTGTATAGGGTTAAATGCAAAATTGGTGATACAGTAGTACAGTAATCCAAGATGGCGCAACAGATATCGATGGAGCATATAGGTGATTTCTAGCGTATCAATCAACAAATCCTTTGCATGTGTCGTTTCACACAGCAATAACAATTTAATCACAGAATCATCTGGGTAATATTTCTACAAAATCACTTGAGTGCGGTTTATCTTTTATAAAATTCTGGAGTATCTAACAGAGCAGACTCACATAGCTTAATTCGTTCTCTGAAGTTGTTCGTTTGCAAAAGTCCGTCATCAGGGTTGCCCGTTCTGTGATGCAGTTGTTAGGAGATACTCCACTGATCTCAAGAACATATAAATTAATATTTTCCCCGTGATGACAGCTGGTTTTAGTTTTTATTTTGTTCGAGTACTGTAATTACTTTTTTCAAGACCATGTAATTAAAAAAGGAAATTTACGAGCGGACTGATCGACCAGGCATGTATAAAGTTGCAATGGCAAGAACACGAAAATCGCATTAGCTTTCTTCATGTAAAATTTTGTGATGATGGCAGTGTGATCGAGAGTTAAGATTAGAAATGGATAAACGCTTTCTCAGCATTATTGCAGAGCAATTCTAGTTCGTGATATTTGCCGTAAAAGGTAGGCGTTTATTAGTGTTCTAACAAGAACGCATCCGAAATAAAGAATACATGCTTCAGAGAAATCCAAGTAATTGTATACCTTACTCAGATAACCGCAATAAGGAATGCATGTCGCCTGAGCTGAGGTATAGCTGTTTGCATCGTCACCTAGACATCGTCTAGCTAACACATGTTGTTGACAGGCGGGATTAGTACATTTCATTAAATCCATAATTAAAAAAGACTGGTTACCGAACCTTATGGTCTCAATATATTAGCTCGTAATTGAACTTAGAGGTTTGGCGAACTTGTGGGAGGCTAAGTACTTAAATTCCCTGAGGGTTCAAGGTCGAATAGAAACGGTTCATAAGGATCAAATGGACCTCGATGGACCATGCCCGAGACGATATAATGCAACTTTGTCGTGAAAAATCTAGCTTTTGTATTGTTTTCATCTTCTAGAAGTCAGTAGATCTCAACATTATACCAAAGAAATGGAAGTACCTGCATTGCCGTTGAGACTACTCACGCTATACATTAATCTTTAATTCAGCTGAGATAACATACATTATGTTACTGCAAGCCTAATTCCTAGTCCATTATTTCATTGGTATTTTAAGTCGTTTCGTAATCTATGCTTTCCATTCGCCTACAATATCTATGACTCTAAAGCAGCAACATTAAACGACTATATCTCCAGGATAGATCAGCGTCATTATCTCGTAGAAGTTCGCATAAAGGTTCGCCACAAAAATACAAGCATGCCCCGCGGTAAATGATACGCGGGACGGTGGATAGATTATGGTTCCGTCAACTGCACGGTATTTCTTTATCGAGTATATATGTTTTGCTGGAATCAGGAATGGCACACTAAACACGTGCAATTCTCGGTACGGATTTGCCACAAGCTTAAGCTAGAGCTTATTGTTTTGGTATTGAGTTGTCTGTTTTTAAATAACAAATAGACTCCTAGGTTAAACAGGATCGTCGTAATCGGAATGGTGGAAGGAAAAGTTTTCTAGTACATCCCAGCTGTGTTACTTACTCTTGATAATGTGTCGTGTCAGAATGTTTCAAATTAGGTCCCTGAAACATTAAACACGTGCTGTTCTGGATCGACTTACAGAAAGTGCTTTCAGAAGTGCTTAAAAGCTTTTGAATGGAATTCATCCCAAAAGTCGAATACTTTACAAAGTGTTAGAGTCATTCGAGTCATTTGTATGAAATAGAAACAGTGAAAACAAAATTAAATCTTGGACGGATGGTTAATAGGGAGGTGCTTGGTTCAAATTTAACTTCAGATGTTTCACGTGAAAGTTTCGCGAAAGGAATCGACAAAAAGATATCACCTCATTCCAATATATAGCAAATTCATCAGCAGGATACATTGAAATGATGTAGTAATTTCGCAAGACAAACCTTACACTGTTAACCTGTCGCCTAGATACAACTAATTCAGTTGCGCTAGAATGTGAAGAGGCGAAGACAAAAGACTCTTGTTTTTGCATTATTAATTCTGAAGACCTTTTCAAATAACATTATCCCATTCGGTCCACAAAATGAAAGGGTCTACTTCAGGCCGACTGCTAAGAACACAAAACCATCTTGGTTCAACTTCAGATAACGATACTATTGTTCAGTTTTGACCTTTCACGCCCGACTAGATATTTGGAATTCTATCATTTTGAGCATAGATTTATAGCAACCAAATAAGATTGGGACTTGCATAGTAATTGAAATTTACTGGATTACAGTGGATTTCGTCACCATACAGAATGTAAAAAAATGAAACCACCAATTAGTTACTTCGAAGATCATGAGAAATTGAGACCATTGACTTAGCGAAAGGTCATTAATTCAAACACTCCAGACAAACCACATCGCTTTGTCAATGTCAAAAGCGGTTAACTGCTATTGTTTTGAGTGTAAGAGGAGTCCGAAGTCATATAAAGATAAAGAATCTTTCCATTGTTTCGCCAAGTTATGATAAAGTACTAAATGTGTTAACATAAAGGTTATTATATTTGGAAAATTCTGTGAACGGATTTTTTTCCAAACTCGTCTCTGTTCATGTTAACGTCAAAATGGAACATAGGAATGCAATCCTATAGGAGAAATACACTTATTTGGTATAAAATACCGGGATGGATGTTCCCACATCAGTGGTGTTGGCCTAACACATAAAATACACCAGTGGTGTTGGCCGAACACATAAGATATCTCATCGTACAATAAATCATAACTTGGTAGCTTAGTAGGACTCAAGTAGCTTGGTGTTTACACATTGTCATATTCTTGAAAATTATGAGTATTTATGATTTCTACGCACGTAGAGATTAAGAATTTTTATTAGGACCCGCTTAAACTGGGAAACTTTTCGTGGTTCCACCTAACAGGAGTCGTACTTGCAAAGTATGTATTTCCAATCCGACCCCAAATGACATTTGTTGCGTGTTGTCATGGCAACAATCTCACGAAAGCATTCAAATTTCTCCGCAGCAAAAACAAGTCGCTCCAAAAATAGCATCTGCATCTTGAGTTACGGTAATGATAAAAGTCGGACGAATTTTTCCTCGAAGTGCAGGCCAACAATGAATTCTTGACATTCTCAATCTGTTGCTTGACGTCACGAGCCGACCGCCGTTAGTCGATGAACCACGTTAAGGCGAATGACGCAGAAACGTTAAGCCACTGGTTTAATACTTAATAAATCGTAATGAATGTTCCCAGTTCATAGCGGTGTCTCGAAAAATAAGGGGTCGATGAAAGACAGGAAGTTATTACAAGCGCTTGAACCACCATAACGAGCTTCTTAGCGCTCAAGTAAAGTAGTTGACAATATCATATGGAATAATGAAGTTCTTTGCGAGATCAAACACCTGTCTCATTACTGTCAGTCAAGTACAAAATTAACAGATCCTAGTAATGATAATTTGATGAGCCATTTATTAGTTTGTACACTCGTACTATAGCATAATATACTCCACCTCCATAATATAACCTTCGAAGCAATATTACGCCATCAACGAACTTCCTTATGAAGCAGAA